>JBBPJV010000120.1:0-42866 GCA_038088915.1 Sutorius aff. eximius
CGCCGCACGACCCTGAAGAGGCCCATGCGCGGTGTCATGCGCAGTGATTCTTTCACGGATGAGAAGAGGAAATTGTTGCAGGACGACCCATGGAACATCGTTGAAAAGGACGACGTGTACGATAATCGACTCACGCGTGCCAAGTCGGAGATGCGGCCGTCGAGGTATCATTCCCGCAAGTGAGCGAATAAAAAGAAGAATGATTTCAAAGGATTTTGAGTGCTTGGGACATGTACTTGTGCAAAGGGCAGTTGCGTGTTCATACCATCATATCTGATCGTCGAGTAGTATATACGAATAAGCCTGGCTGGTTACCATGTGTATGCCTCACAGACAATATCATTGCTATTTATCCAAGTGCCTTGAGGCGTCTGGACGCTACCAACCTTTCTAAGTCACAGCATGGCTTCATCTGTTGGGATACAAGGTTGCTGGCCCTCTGTCGAAATCAGACATTAGTAGGCCGACCTGTGTACACGTAGTCCGGAGGTGAAAGCGGTAGCTTGAAGCAGAACAGGGAAACGTTGGACGGGTGGGTAGACAGCAACGCCAGGTGCGGGGTGAAAGCCTTGACGTCATGATACATCCGGAAAACCAGCAGCCGACCGCAACCTGCGAGTGGACACATATTTTTCTATACTTGTTCGCACATCCTGCGTCATCGCGATATATTTTCTGTCTTGCCCAAGAGACTCTAGGCAAACGAGTTGAAAACATGAAACAAAGTACATGATATGCACACCATTACACACACCGAAAAACCAAACCCGAAGGGAAATAACAATAAAATAAATCGAAGCACTCATGATCGACGCCCAGACAAGGCGGAGTAAAGGTGGCACGATGTCATGATCGTCATAACGCCCATCCTATCACCGCGCCTCCGGGTCCGTCTTCAGGCCATCGTGCGCGCGCGTATTTCTCAGACCGAGTCCAAAGAGCGTCATCCGCTTTTTGCGCGACGGACTCGGGACCATTGATAATGGACGGAGAGGACCCTGGACGGGCGCGAGTTTTGGATCGTGTGTGATGGCTTCCGCGCGGTCCGTCGAGAGGAATTTGACCTTGGCTGCCATGCGTTGGGAAAAAGGCCTGTGGGTCGGGGGCGGCGCGGGAGGTGCGGGTGGGGCTGGCACGGACACTTGGGCAGTGGTTGAATCTGGCTCTTTGAGCTGCGCTTCACTCAGGTCTTGATTGGGATGCATGGTGAAGGATGGCATCAGGATTATGAACGGCGTGGAAGATGAGTCTGCCGGGCTGCTTAGTTGGATCTCCTCGTGGGCTGAATGGGGAGGATCAGCGAGGGGTTTCTGCTCGTCGAGCATCTAGAGAGTGGATGGAGCCAGTAAGCCATCGATCGTTAAGGAGCGGAGGACATACATCGGGTGACTCGCTCGACATCGGTGGCGTAGGCTTGTGACCAAAGTTGAGCGTGAGGCGAGCGCCGTCTGGAAAGATGTCGATGGTGACGCACTGCTGCTCTGATCCACCGGAGGTTAACGGAAGGGGACGTACTCATAAATTGGGACACGCCGCGGTCGGGAGAACCTGGAGCTTCCTCTTCCGACTCACGCCGACGTACCATAATGATCCGGTAGAGGACATAGGAGAGTGTATATGCAAGACAGAGACCGAGGAAGATCAAAAGTGCCACGGGGATGAAACCCTTGTGGTTCGTATCTGCGGGTGCATGGGTCGAAAGGGCAGAAGACTGGGTAGTCGGGGTTGCCTGCGGCGCCATCGGGGAGGTTGACGTCGGGTAAGAAACGGCAGAAAGCGATGAAGACAAAGAGCAAGATAAAAGAAGGTACCATACCGACCGAGTCTGGCGTTTAAGTATGGACCGAGTCGAGAGGCTGACTTACTGATGGACAGGTTGCTCAGTGCGGCTGGCCGAGTAGGCGATTCGAATTGTCAGCCAATCCGCCATTTCAACATCGGCAAAAGCACAAGAAGAGTGTGTGCACCCAACCGACATGGTGCAGCGTTGAGTAAGTAAGGAAAGCCCGTTGCTACGTTATGCATAGCCGTGCCAACGTGTCCGATAGGGTCGCTTGCATTTGATCCCCTTGCAATGCTTCTAAGTGTCACCCGTACGCGTAACAAGTCTGTTATGTAATGACATGTCAGAAGCTGGAGCGGCAGTTCACAAAGTCCTCAGACATAGTGGGATAGGGCGAGTGAATTCTCTGAAGCACCGGATTGCAGTACGGCAAGGTCGCAGAAAGGGGAAGGTGAACTCGCAATGAGAACCCGGAATATCATTAGATAGCATGTACAATAAAACATGAACAGCCGTCAGATACAAGAGAAAAATTTATATAGTAACTGGAAATGTTAGTAGTTAGATAGACTCGATAGGATCAGCCTCCTTCATCTTAACCCATAAACCATCCTATGGTCATGAATCATTAAGGACAGGTGGTGAGGAAGAAACAGAAAAAAGATTGCCCATACCTGAACGTACATGGTCAAATGCGACCTCAGTAGCACCTTCTCCAATGATTTACGCCCCTTGGCCTGCGCCCAATCCGCTGGGGGGAGGCTTTGTGTGTCCATGTCGAGCGAGACAGCACCGATCGACTGTAAGAGCCGAATGAGAAAATACGACGTCTCGTTGTACGCAAACTGGGATTCGTCCGGCGTCATGGATGCAGGTCGGGGGTCACAAAATGAATACGTTACCTGTTGACCGAGGCAGATACGGGGACCAGCATTGAAAGGCAGGAAGATGAATGGATTTGGCGTCAAGTATTTGTGAAGACGCGCATCCAGGAAACGATCAGGATCAAACAGGTCGGCTGGGAAAGGTCATGCATGAACGGTGAGATGGCATACGCTAATCTCTTCCCCGTCAGGTGCTCACCATCAGGTCCCCACAGATCCTTCCTGCGGTGCATCAGGAAAACACTGTACGTGGTCCTACAAATCCGGTCAACGCTGAACAAATAAAGGGGACCTCTTTGAGCTCACGTCGTGTTCGGGGGAATATAAATGGGTTTCCCGCCATTCAGTGATGGCAAGACCTGTGCTTCAATGGATAATCTGCTCGGATAATCAAAGAATGCAGTTGGAATGGGACCGCGTGACATACCTGGAGTTGAAGGGACTGCAAGGACTCAGAATAAATTATCCCTTGTAAGAACAACAACTTACACGGGTGGATACAGTCGAAGAACCTCTATGCGGCGGCTCCAGAATCAGCACGCACCTTCGTGAAGTGATCCCATCACGCACCATTAATGAAAGCCCTCAGATACTTCATGTCCTTCATGTCGTCATGCGTGGGTCGGCTCGAGACGCCAACTTTGGCGATAATTTCTGCTCGCAGACGCGCGAGAATGTCGGGATGCTGAGAGAGCATATAAACGGCGCATGTCAGCGTGGCCGTAGTCTGTCGTGAACACGCGGTCACCATGAAATTCATTAGTTCTACATCGTGGAATCAACTCACCGTGTCCCGGCCTGCGATCAAGATGTTCAGAGTCTCATCCCTGATAACTTTTTGATCTGAGAAATGCATCAGTAAACCAAGTCGTGCCTTATACCATAAACTTCAAACCCTCGGTCTGTTGCACCAGGTACTCCAACAGAGTTTCCCCTTCATTAACCTCTCCTGCACGGTCCTTAGAATTGGGGCTTAGATGGCTTTGTTCGCGCTTCTTCGCGAGTGCATTTGCAATTATGGGGTCAATGAATTCATAACAGACCTCCATGTGCTTGTCCACTTGATCTCGCCAGAACTCGGCGAATCGCCAGAAGGAACTGTAGCCGAGACGAAGGGTAGTGGAGACCAGCGATCTATTGAATGCGCGGGCGAACCGATTGGCAGGATGGTTCACAAAAGTAGGATCCTTAGACAACGAGGACGAAGGCGGGTAAACGATGCCTGCCGAGAGGGAGCAGACGTCCTTCCCGAAGAGAAACTCGGATGCCGAATCGAGCGTGAAACGGGATACCACGTCTTGGAAATCAACAGGGTATCCTTCACGGAGGCGGACCTTGATTTGATGGATTGCATCCTCAGCATGTTTCTCAAAGATGTCAAAGTCGCTGATACGATCCCTAGTGAAGAATGGTCGGGTCATAGTGCGATGAAATCTGGCAAGTGTCTGTTAGTATATGAGGCGGCCAAGTCAACGCATTCGGTTCATACTTCCAAATGTCCCCTGTGCGAGTAGTAAGTCCACAGATGTTATGTCAGCTAAGCATGGTGCCTACCATCAGAGTTAAAAACACCCGTCCCCAAAAGAGAATTAAATTGGTCATGGAGGATTGGACCTTTGTATGCTTATTCAGTGTATTTGACGGTCTACTTGGATATTAGCCCACCTTTTGCAAATGAAGTGAACTGCGTCGCAAGAATTGCCTGCATTTACGTTGCATATTACATAAGTGATATTCGACCAGAAGGCGTGCCCACCTTGATGTATTCCGGCTCTGATGTGAATATCTACATGGATTATTCGGCTGATACCAAGGGTTTGAACGAGTATAAAACTTACCCTATTCTCATACAACATATAAAAGTTGAGCGTGTTCCCGTGTTCTTCGCATTCACTCCCCGTGAATTCGCCTATAATTTTCCCAAGGGTCAAATACACCCGTGTCGGAAGAAAAAAGGTATGGTTGGGCTTGCCTACGTAACCATCGCTTATGTTCCGCACAAGGGCCGAAAGCTTGTCGAGCCCACCAGGCCAGCGGGATGTTATCTTCTGTGGCATGACTGCCCCGCGGCGTGCTGCTTGACTATGCTCTATGGTCCGAGCGTATAGTATGCTTGCCGCAAACGCTGCTGGAAGCGACAGTAGATAGGCAGAGCCAGTAAACCATTGTGAAGCAGGTTTTCCGAGCAATGCCTCGTAAGCTTGAAGAGCGATGTACACGGTTGCCGGTGGAAATAACAGTCGAGGCAGAAGGCGCACGAGCGCAACGAGTCCTGGGGGTAACTGCATCGATATCGTCGTACTAATCCTAGATTTTAAAAATAGAATCCTCCTATGAATCGCTTTACCTGACTTTGTTGGGGAGTATGGCGCGCTGTGGTGGTGTCGTTGCCAGTGTATTTCGGCAATTTATAATCTATAGAACTATAGCTCTGGGCAACGTGCGCCCATGCCGCAGGCCGATCAGCACACGTCATGTATCAATATTTTTTGGCTCATTGTCCCACACAGCACCCATGACTGATCGGGTTTATGTAAGACGCCATCATTCGGGCAGGTACCGTTTGATTTTTGAACAACTGAGCGCGTCCCCGCGTTCCTAGATCCAGTGTGCAGGACTCACCTTGCTTGCTGTCAGGGCCGTATGGGTGCCGCATGCAAGGTCCTTTGACGGCTCGACGTCGGCCGTAGAGTCGCACGAAATTTTGCTAGATACAAGGTACTCAGACGCGCTTCCAGTGTCATCAATCAGGAACCATGTTTGATGCGGTGGCTCCACGCGTGCCCAGCGTGTACATGAGTGCATGTGATGGGCACTGGGTGCCATCTACTGCGATACACGCAAGCCTCGGCTTACTTCCGTCGGTATGGCTCGTAGCCTGCTCCTGATCCGGGCGAAGCCTCGGGCCGGAAGAGCCTCCCATATTTCACCCAGGCAACATTAGTTGTACTGTGCAAATGTGCTCGCAGCTTTTGCACCACAACCAACCAGCCACATCTGTCTTTGTCTTGTGTGATGAGTCAGCAATCCTGCTCGACCCCTTGGATGTAATGCAGCGACGAAGACTAACGGAGGCTGGTCTGGAGAGAACAAAAGCACAGCTTATTTAGCAAGTGACTACGCCGCTTCCACACTCGGAATGTAAACATCCTGAAGTTGTGCTAACTGCGTTTCCTCTGAGTCCATAATAGTGGAAAATCACGGATTGAGACCACCGTTACGACCTGATGCCAACAGACTCGGGTACTTCGTGATGCCTGTGATACTTTGTGCCTCGGCAGGTTCCGGTGACGTTGTACATAAGGCGGACGCCCGATGGGAGGTGGCACATGCCTGCAACGTTGACATTGGGGCGATGCGGGGGGGTTGCTGTGATGGGCTTGAGCACACCATATTCTCCGCTAGGTGCGTTCTGGTAGAGCAATGGGGGGGAGCGAAGTGACATTCTTTTCAACGCCCCGTCGCTCGCTCATGCATACACCACAGCATTAGAAAGTACTCCGAGTCTGTTGGCGTCAAGTCGTAACGGTGGTCTCAATCCGTGATTTTCCACTGTCGGGGTACTCTGAGGAAACGCAGTTAGCACAGCTTCAGGATGTTTACATTCCGAGTGTGGAAGCGGCGTAGTCGTTGCCAAAGTTGGTTGACGAGTCCGTACGGCGCGACCACACCCAATGCACCCGATTGGATGCCACCAGCTGTCAAACAGGGGTGTACTGCGATGGTCGCTACTTGAAACACAACGAAGCACTGCTTTTCTAATCTCTGGCATAAAGACTATCGAAAGGGGTTGTGATTCCTCTCACTCACTCCATAATGTCCAAGCCGTTCAACAATTGGCCCAACGATGCTGGGGTGTGTTCTAACTTTCCTGGCATATGTGTTGCTAACCCAGCTGCATGATGCCATAGTTTGAAGTCATCCATGAAGAGAGGGAGCCCGTCGAGCTCCAAGTCTCCGGGACCATCCCTGCCTACGTTTCAGGCACCCTGTACCGGACAGGTCCGGGAGGCCACCAAGTAAAGGTCGAGAACGGCAAAACCTTTTCTATGGACCACTGGTTCGACGGCTTCTCGCAGAACCACCGCTTCCAGATCATCCAGTCCGATTCTGCCACTCGCGTCGTCTACAACTCACGTCGAAGTGTCGACCCACTCATCGAGAGGATTCGCAAGACCGGAAACCTAGCCGGTTCCGGTTTTAGCTTTGGTCAGAAGCGTGACCCCTGTGCCAGCTTCTTCAAGAAGGTCGTGAGCGTGTTCGTCCCAGCGCCGAGGCCACCTCAGGATCAGGTCAACGTTGGGGTCACGTTGTCCATTAATCCACCTGGTCTGAAAGATATTGATACGAGCGACGGGAAGAAGAAAGGGGGTCATGCGTCCGGCATCGATTCCCTCTGGGTCAAGACGGATGCCGCGCCACTGCGCGAAATTGATCCGGAAACACTCGAACCCCTGGGTCTTGTTACCCAATCTATCTTGCATCCGGCACTCATTGGCAACCTATCTGCCGCCCATGCCAAGTCAGACCCGCTCACGGGAGATGTCTTCAACTACAACCTTGCATTGGGCAGACAGCATACATACAGGATCTTCCGCGTGTCTGCTGCTACCGGAAGGACAGATATCCTGGCGACCATCACTGATGCGCCGGGTGCTTACCTGCACTCCTCACTCATCACCGAAAACTACTTTATTCTCTGTGTCTGGGGTGGTCAGTATTCGTGGGGAGGTGCAAAGATCTTATGGGAGAAGAACATACTGGATGCCATTGCGCCGTTTGACACGTCAAAGAAAGCCTTGTGGTATATCATCGACCGCAAACACGGGAAAGGCGTCGTCGCCAAGTACGAATGCGACCCCTTTTTCTGTTTCCACACTGTCAACGCGTGGGAGGTGCCTTCCTCTTCTGACCCCTCCCAGATAGACATCGTCGCCGACCTCTCAATCTACAAAAACCTTGACATCCTCAAACGCTTCTATTATAACAGGATCAAATCCACGTCTCCTGGCTCGCTCGACTACGTAGGCGAGAGGCGCAGGAGCTCTGATGTGTTCCTCCGACGCTATCGGTTACCAGGGGTTAACACGACCATCGACACTCCCTCGGAGGCGCGCGAAGCCGTGATTGTACACACCGCCGAGCACCATCACTCGTGCGAGCTTCCGGTCATCAATCCGTGCTTCCTCACCATGCCCTCGCGTTACATTTATGGTGTTTGCGACCGTGGGCTCAGCACATTCTTTGACGGTCTGGTCAAGCACGACATGGAGACACACGCGCCGACGTATTGGTCGGTGCAGGGACACTCTCCTGGCGAGCCGATATTCGTTGCTGACCCTGAAGGGACCGCAGAGGATGATGGCATACTTTTGAGCGTCGTGCTCGATGGGTTCTCGGAAAAGAGTTATCTGTTAGTGTTGGATGCAAAGAGCATGAAGGAGGTGGGTAGAGCGAGTATGGAGTGTGTCGTCAGTTTCGGTTTCCATGGAATCTATCACCGACAGGCTGTGGCGGGGCCCAGTACAGATATCTGAGTATATTTAGGGAACATGATGTATAGTACGGTCGTATTCTTGTACACTAGGATCGAGGATGTTTCTTTGTGCCATGTTACAATCAAGGTATCTGCTCTCGGGTCTTGGCTCAGTTTTGGCAGGTCTTTCGTGAAACGTTGAACGAATTTTCTGGAGTTGGTTGAGATTGAGGATGCAGATGTGATCCCGATGACCAGCCTGGAGCAAATGATGGTCCCCTGCTATCGGATGAGACGAGGTATTGGTAATCGGAAAAATCTTGAACGAGATCGGGTGAGCTCTGATCGCAGTTGCTACTATCGCTGTGACGGTCGCTCTGCGGAGAGGATATCGTCAGATTCACCCCAGCAGTCACCCTCGTTCGCGCAGAAGTCAGATCGCTTACCGCTGGAGCACTACAGCACTGCGCTCCGCAACGAGCGGGAAGCCACGGCGCGCCAAGGATGAGGATGGTCCTGTCTTCGAGGGGAATCCTAAAGTGCATCGTCATCGGAGGGGAAAACACTTGGCAGGGTGCCGCAGCCAGGAGGACACTCGCAGCATGTAGCGCGCCCACTGCGGTCGGATTACCCGTGTCGACGGCCGCAGTCGACCCTGGGGACTTGAAGGAGAGCCAAGACGAGGTGGCGCGAGCTGAGCACGGCTTGTGTTGCGGTGGCATTTTCTTACGCTTCGCGGCTGCCATTGCCTTGCGTTGGCGGTGGATGACACTGATAGCGAGAGCGGCCATCATGGATAGGAAGAGGGCGAGCACGATCATTGCGGGAATCGAGGGCTGGTGTGTGGGTGACCCCGCCGATGATGCGATTGTTGACGTTGCGGTCGCCGTGCTCTGCGTGGGTGGCATACCGGGCCGGGAATCAAGGCGATGAAAGTCTTGGGAAGCCGGGTCGCGACTGGATGGTGCTGTGTCGGAGGCTGACGGAGACGACGTGACCGGCGTTCACACAGGCAAACTCTCGTTTTTGAACGCGGCATCGTAATATGACAGAACCGACATCGTGTTCGACTGTCTTTTGAGTCAAGAGACACGGGGAGGGTGCTACCAAGAGGTAATAACATATCGGTTGAGCCATTGGCGATCTGTCTGATTATGGCAGGTGTAGTAATGGTGAGGGAAGCACTGCAGGCTGTGCGCCATCACCACCACGCCACTCGTGCACCGCAGTGAGAAAACATCAGATGGAGGCTTGTACTGACCGTCTGATGAACACGTTGTCTAATCGTCGAGGTGTGCATCCACAAACACACCACTAAAGTCAATATGGAACTGCCCAACCCGAGGCTCGTCCTCGCTGCGGTGCTCCGGCTCAGCGAGTGCCAAGGTGCAGTTGCAGAGCCACCGCCAAAGCAGATTGTTTTCGCATGTTTTCGACTGCGGGAACAGGGTTGGACTGGGTTTGAAAAAGCTGAAATACTCCGACTGATCAGCCTTCATCTCCCTCCATCGCTCGTCCACTCGACTCAATCTACCTCACGAAGAATCTACAATGGAAGACGAAGTAGCCGCACTCGTAAGTCCTCAGAAATTCCTACTCATCGGCACCGACAATTCCCTCATCTGCGTCGTAGGTCATTGACAATGGTTCCGGCATGTGCAAGGCTGGCTGTGAGCACTTTCTAATCTATTCCGGAATCGCTGCTGACGTGCTACCCTAGTCGCTGGTACTTGATTAGCATCTAGCGTGCCCCGCTTTGCCTCTAATTTGTTTGTCTTCAGGCGATGATGCCCCCCGTGCCGTGTTCCCGTAAGTGGTCTAGGGTTTTGGATTGGTAATATCTAATCGCAAATCGACAGCTCTATTGTCGGTCGCCCTCGTCACCAGGGTGTGATGGTCGGTATGGGCCAGAAGGACTCTTATGTTGGGTATGTTTGTATCACATGCTCTGTCACGTTCCTCATCCACGTCTTCCAGTGACGAAGCCCAGTCGAAGCGTGGTATCCTCACCTTGAAGTACCCGATTGAGCACGGTATCGTAACGAACTGGGATGACATGGAAAAGATCTGGCACCACACCTTCTACAACGAACTCCGTGTCGCTCCAGAGGAACACCCCGTTCTCCTCACGGAGGCTCCCCTCAACCCCAAGGCTAACCGTGAAAAGATGACCCAGATCATGTTTGAGACATTCAATGCCCCTGCGTTCTATGTCGCCATCCAAGCCGTATTGTCGCTGTATGCTTCAGGTCGTACAACGGGTATCGTCATGGACTCTGGTGATGGTGTCACACACACCGTCCCCATTTACGAGGGATTTGCTCTTCCTCATGCTATTCTCCGTCTTGATCTTGCCGGCCGTGACTTGACCGACTACTTGATCAAGAACTTGATCGAACGTGGCTATTCCTTCACGACGACCGCTGAACGTGAAATCGTCCGTGATATCAAGGAGAAGCTGTGCTATGTTGCCCTCGACTTTGAGCAGGAACTCCAGACGGCCGCCCAATCCTCTGCTCTTGAAAAGAGCTACGAACTTCCTGACGGTCAAGTTATCACCATCGGTAACGAGCGGTTAGTTTTGTATTTCCCCGAGTGGCATTAGTGTTGCTAAGCTTTTGGTTGTCCAGGTTCCGTGCACCTGAGGCTCTCTTCCAGCCTGCCTTCCTTGGTCTTGAAGCTGCTGGTATTCACGAGACCACGTAAGTTTCTGCACGCGAGCCGAACAGTTCCTTATTTCACTACATCGATCTAGGTACAACTCGATCTTCAAGTGTGATCTCGATATTCGTCGTGACTTGTATGGCAATGTCGTCCTTTCTGGTGGTACCACCATGTTCCCTGGTATTGCGGACCGGATGCAGAAGGAGTTGACGTCACTTTCACCCTCGAGTATGAAGGTGTGTTGTCCAAATGGGTGGCTAAATCAGGCGATGTCTCACCCTCTGTATAGGTCAAGATCGTTGCGCCTCCCGAGCGGAAATACTCGGTCTGGATCGGTGGTTCTATCCTTGCCTCCCTTAGTACATTCCAAAACTTGTGGTGCTCCAAGCAAGAGTATGACGAGTCTGGCCCTGGTATCGTTCACCGCAGTACGTATCCTTGATTATCCTTTGATTTCATATCTCACTCGCCACTCCATCTCCACAGAGTGCTTCTAAACTCGGACGGTTTGGTAGACAATCCAAGACTTGTCATCCATGTAGTAGAATGTCATTGCTTTCCCTTCTGTTCGCCCTCTGCGCATTGCTACGATGATAATGTCTTTCTCTAATACGTTACGAATTGTATTCTTTTCGGCCGCTTCTGATCAAGATATCTTTGGATTGCCTGACCACTGGACAGGTTGGGTATCTGTACGACATTCATAGACTCCGTCTACCAGGTAAGGGCACTATCGCTCTCGCAGCCTCCAGGACCCGAGTTTAAAGGAACGAAACCAGCGAAACCCGAAAATAAAAGAATGAGAGATTGTAATGTTACATCATCAATTCGCCGACGGCAGACGGGGATCCGTCGTCATTGAACAGGCATGATCCCGTCCCGAGCCCGGCTGACCCCGAGTTATCATTCGCCTGGAACAAGGACGGGGAAGTGGCCACGAAGGGGAAATAAAGCTCCACGTAATACGCGTTGTCAAGGAACGAAAATGCTTGTTCGAAGAAACTAATCCTTGTATACAAATCAGCATGCGGTCATACGGTGGCAATGATAAGCTCACTGAGCGGCTTGACCACCCGCAGTGTCTTGGAGCGCAAATTCGGTAATGACGAGGGTACAGTGCTGGACGGGCGTGGGTAAAGGGGGACATACGTCAGCATCATATGCGCTCATATCCGTGATGGCAACGCACAGGGAAGATCGTGTGCGCAGATTCGACGTAGCTCTGGAACTGCTGGAACGAGCCGCTAGGCAACGTAAACCGTCAAGCAGCGCACATGGATACCACACGTCGTTCGCTTACCCGTACCAATGCTGAGTACAGGCAACCAAGGCAACCGGACCACGATCAGGTACAACAAAGAAGAACTTAAACGAGACGTACCAGGTTACAATAATCGTATTGGCACTGGCCATTACACGCGTTCATCATCTGAGTGAGCCACTGCAGGCCCTGATTGGGCGCCGTGCTTGAGGTGACGGCAGGAAGCGCTTTTTTGATGGGCTGTTGTGTTTGTTATGGGTCTCCGATCAGCCGACGGATTGAGTGATACGACGACGGGGTTTCCTTACCAACATGTTGATGTGTTGGATGTACCACGAAGCGGCCTGGCTGGGCGAGATGCCATTGATGTCAGGTTCGTTAAGCGCGAACACGGCTGGATGTAATCGGTGAGCCGACGGAGGGGAGGAAAGGTGGCATCAGGAACGTACTTGCCCATTGTTGGGCTTGCCAACGGGAGTAGAGTGCGGAAATGGGGCTCGAGGAGCAGTCGAGGCAGCGCTGCATGCCGATGAAGCCAAGGTTGCCCAAACTGCCCTTGGTCGGTGGCGCGTACGTCTCCCAGTCATATCTAGGAATACAGATGAGCGAGCTCCCAAACTAGGAAATGGGATACGGCGTACATGGCGGCCACCTGGCTGTTGCTGCTAAACTTTGAGGCGTCGCTGTGTCAGTCAGTCAGCATGAAGGACGTGTAGCCCAATGAATGATCACACAGAGCGCCATTGTCTGGAGAAGAAAAAGGGTCAATCACTACCGATCCGAGAAATATGGTGCCTGCGTACACCAAGGCCAGGCGAGACCCCTCTTCCCTGCCTGAGCAGCGACGGTAAAGATCGAAAGGAGAGTGAGGGCAGAGATCCACATGGCAGGGAAATGAAATGGAAATGTTGAAAAGTGGATGGTGCATGAGAGGATACTGGGTCCGTATTTATGCGTGCAGAGACCATGGATAGGCGGGCCTACATTTGGACATGCGATACATTATTTGTCCCGCGATGGTACAGCGGAGAGGTTAGCAGCCAGATAAGCCAGAAATGTCAGGGTAAGTGAAACGGAATGGGTCGTCATTGCGACGTGATTCCGACACGCGAGGGAGGTACATTGACCTTGGATGGAAGCGGCGTCAATATACCAGAACGGACTCTCCCCGCGGAGACACGTGAGGAAGTTGGAGCCATCCTCTGTTCTTTGAGTGGTATGTGCACTGCTCCTCGGGTCGCCGCACGGCCCCGAGTATGGGTTTTCCTGTGCTAGACATGAGAAGAGATAACATGTTTCTGTACTCGGAGGGTGAGGTCAGCGACCAGTGGGGTTAAGCGGGGAACTACCTTGAATGAAACCTGAGAATGCATGCTGTCTGGGCGCGCAAACCTCGCAAGTATGTGTATGATGTCACTGAGACTGGCCGGAATGTTTCGTTGGTTAGCGAGTACATTTGCTTCAGCTATGCGGAGTTTGGATCGGACTGGCCACCTACGTGCTTCGCGTGAGCCGAAAGACGAGATAATTCCCGACCAGAAGAACGGCATCGCCGGAGATGAAGCACACCAGACGTCATCACGAAGACACGGTTGGCTGGCAAGCCCCGCTGAGACGTCGAGGAAACCCTCCCACGAACTATAACGCGTAGCTTGGGTAATCGAGAAAGGGCGCAGGGTTGTTAAAATTAAACAAATCGCCGCTTTCCGCACGTTGAAACGATCAGCATGTCGAAGCGATGTTGTGTAGAATCTGCTCAGATGTTCAAAATGAAAGATAACGGGGATGTTGTGATGCACAGGCGGACCGCCCATTGGTGTGAATACAGTCGGAGCTCGAATGCCTTTGTCTTTCGAAGCTAGTCCCCTGTCTAAATGACCATCTGTTATCACGCACCCCAATCAAAGGTGGACATGTTGCGTGCTCACGATGAACCCAACAGCGGTATTGACGCGGAAAACTCGCAGAGAACCCAAAACAACCCCCAAAATCCCAATCTCCTTCTCCTTCGAACTGCGAATTCAGCCAGGACTGATTCCATGCCCAATGTCCGAAGTCCCAAAACGTAGACGAAAGATGAAAAGAAAAACATCCTACGGCAATGAGCGTAAGTGGCACTCCCAAAGAGAAGCCAGTGCAGTGTAAAAGATACCAATGTCGTATCGAATCGAATGTAACCAGTAATGCTTTTTTCTTGGTTCATTTTCGTAATCTGGTCATTTCATTTTTTTGCCCTTGCTCTTTTGTGCTGTAGTTTGCTGTGCTTGTGCAATGCTGATCCTCTCACGCATGCCCTCGATGGATTGTATTCCGTTGCCATACCCCTCTGCTGCCGCGCGGGAATGAATGGATTACATATATAAGACTTCGCACACCTGTTGCGATCGCCAATGATTGGAGGGCCGTTTCATATTCCCCTGCGTGTAAAGTTCTCGATGTGATACATTTCGTACAACGCGAGGTCTTCACAATAATAATAATTGTAATCTGCATTCTTCATAGCGCTGGATATCAGCTATGGTTGAGGATTTTCTCAGGAACCTAACCAAGAGTTTCAAAAATGATACATTCCATCGAAAGCAAAATATATCAATAGGGTATCCGACGGACAACATACCCGCATCAAGTGACTGAGGGAGAAGCGGTTGGGAGAAACGTTGTCACGATCCAACTTTTCCGTGTTGATCGGATGACATCTGTACGGATTTGATCAGAGGCGTACAGTACTTACTCTGGTATAGTTTATGGTTCAAGGTTCAAGGGCACACGTTCCGACACCCCAGGTTGCCGTCGCAACTTGGACTGGTAGTTACCTGGAAACTAACTTGAACGAACAAGGTTAGCTGCTCACCACGAATAATAATATACCCAACTACGTCCGTCCGGTGCTTCTCAACTTTATGTGCCGTGCTGATCACCGAATCGCGGAGGAGCTTTGTAATAGACGTGGACCAATAGACGTGGGCCGAGCTCGTTATCCCATGCCAGACCAAGGCATTCTCGCATAGGGAAGACAGCGGAGTTTGTTGTCCAGTATCTGATGGCAGCTAGAAGCGGTTCGGGCCGTTCAAGGTAGAGTGCTTGCTTCTCCTGTACAGTCCACGCGCCATCCTAAAACATACAGGGTGCAACTCATACACCGTGATAAGTCTTTTGGACCTGCCCAAGTTGACCCCGTGAGCTTCTGCGTTGGGAAGGAGTTGACAGGGTCTCCACTGATCTCAACTGAGGGTAAACTGTCGTTTGTCTGACGACAGCGCTTCTGCGTAGGGGACTTCAGTTTCGAAATTCGCGCTCCCGAAGTCGTCGTTATGGGTGTTAATACCCTTGATGCAACAACTGAGTTCTCCGTTTTCAACGCCTTGTGGTCATTATCTACATAAGTAGGCACACCCCCGACACTTGACGCTTTTCAGTTTCAAACCTTACAAAGTGCTCAATCAAGCGTTACGGATGTTATTGCATCAAGCCACCAATGATTCATCATGTCAATAAGTTTGTCATTTTTACACCTGCCCGTTACCTTCGTGGGAGAACTCGTCGGAAATTGCATTGACGCTAGACAGCTGCCACTAAATGCAGCTCAGTAGGTTATAGACGGGGGGTGAGGTGAGATCATCATGGGCGCTGCAGATTACGTGCGATTGGACTGTTCTGCGACTCTGGTGAAACCTGGCTTTGACCAAGTCTTCTGGGATTCTGGGATCAAGACACTCTGGCGGCTACTCAACGCACCTAAAGACTGCGGTCTTCGCTCGCCATCCACACATCACGTTGATGATTCCTCTCACCGCCGTCATTCGATCCGAACATTGGCCGTCGACGCTGACGGCGAGAAGCCTCCGCATCAGATCTGGCAAGTGGCATCTCCGGTGACCACCCCACATCATGGTAGACATCGTTTCTTCCTTGAGCGTTGCCCGATGGGACCCATGCAGGAGCCTTGCGCGCCACATATGTGCAGCCTAACCCTTCGCCACGCCCCGTCTCCAGCGACCGTATCATCCATTCAGCGCACGGATCCCGAGCATCACTTGCGACTCCGACCGGAAACCGGAAATGAAGGAGTGCAAGTCATAGAATGACGATCGCATTATAAGGCCAACGGAAGGAATGAGGTTGGGGCGCCACCGGGACCCACCGCCTTTGATTCGTCCGGCAGACGGAAGGACGCCATATCTGCGGGACTCGGTTCTGCTTCATTTGCTGTCGGACGCGACGGTGTGCTGGCGGTAGCGTGACAAGTTGTTGGGGCCGGGTATGCTTGAATGAATTTCCCACATCGTCAACACCTGGCACGGAAATGAGCGTACATGCGTGATGCGTGCCACAGCAGGCTTCAATTCGTTGGAATTGGAAAATGCGTCGTTCAGGGTTGTCTCCATGTACGTTCGCTCGGAACGGGCGAACTTGTCTCGACCACTCCAAGTCCGGCGGAAAAGGGTCGAAACGGAAAAGGCAACGCGCGTCATGAAAAGTACGGGGAATGGTTCTACGGCAGATTTCGCTCAAAGCTCGACTGAGTCTCTTGAATGCAGTCAGAGACGATCCGGACGATGCCGGCCGCGAGATAACGCACACAAATTGAATTGTCGACGAAGCATCTGGGCGAGAGTCGGGAACGGGTGGTGGTCTCCTTCTGGCGTTGAAGGCTTCGTACTAGGCGCGGGCTATGCCTTGTCAATCTTGACCTGTAACGGACCTCATATGAGAACTGCATCATGGAAAATTCCATGAGTAGTATCTCAAACAAGATGCAATGGCAACACTGGGTACTCGCCATCAACGTTTCAATTTGCAACTCTCCTGCGAGCCGACGTTTCGGTTGAGGTTACAAGCTCCCTGTAGCTGCGTGTACACGAAACGGAATGCTCGTATAGTGATCAGGGTAAATGGCCGACAAGGAACGGTGTCGTGCAAACGGGATGTAAAGGTTGACCATCACTTCAAGGGATGGCGTGGGAAGAAGAACTCAACAACCTACTCAATTTGAACACGAATCGATGCTTTTTCTTGTGAAAGTAATACGCAGAAAGGTCAGCGGAAGATATTCGCGTAGAAAGCATAAGACGACTAAAACGCACCCTCACAATATTCCTCATAACACTGGGCAGAGCATCGTAGTAATACCGCTTACGCTAGCGCAAGCGCCACAACGCTCAGTCATTGCTCCATCGAAGTGACATCTATTCGTGGCGGATTCGCATCATAAATGAGACCTTTGAAAAAAGACGGAGGCAGAATGAGGGTGGATCGTAATGATTTATGCAGTCAAAAAGTTGTTCTATTGGCTTGCACGGGCCTTCAAGAAACACTAAAAATTAGCTCGTTTTGGACGCAGTTGGCAGGTATTCGGATTTCTACTTTTGTTGTATTCCACCCCTTTTCCCTACTCCATCTAGTTGTCCAAGACCAAGTACTCAGGTCCTCTTTTGGACTCTCTTGGATGCAAATGTATCTGATTCCGTTGGAAATACAACGGATCGGCTATCTGGGCAGATTCGCTCGGATATCGCCAAATTCAGTAGTATAACTTTTGAAAAACTTTCGAGTGGTGCAGTCTCCCCCCAGTCTTGTTTCAGACTTCCTTACATGTATAGATGAAACCCGCCGTGTCGATCTCCGTGCGGTCTCTAGCGAAGTAACAATCCTTAGGAGACTCGTTCATATGGAGTTTGCACGCGATGTCCATCATTTTTGTGCCCCTGTTCGGACAACGTTGCAACCACGTGTGACAACCGATGTTCGCTGTAGGAATCTAGGATTCTTCCTTCGCGTTTCACCATCTCAAGGTAGAGTGTACTGGCACCGCCGATACCAGAGCTCTGAGTCAACCTCGTACACATGGCTGTGGGGAAAGTTGGCTATATGACACGTGCAAGCGTGTGGCATGGGCTAAATCTAGCAACATCGGCTGAAAAAATAAATGTACTTACTATCGTTCACTTGGGCGTTGGTGAGAGGTTGCGGCATGAGGCCATCGGGCGCACCCCCAAATGTCTAACACAGCAGGCAGGCAGATGGGAGGCACCTTCGGACCGGGGAACTTCAGCTCCAGAATGGGTGCAGTCCCAGATGCGGTTGAGCCTGCGAGTGTTTCTAACGTAAGTTCGCCGGTCAAAGACCTCCTTGGATAATCGCGCGTGTGACTGACGAAGCTCGGTGATAGCCCACAGTCCGCGCAAGATCCCTTTACGAGCATCCGGGGGTTGAACCGCCGGAGTGCCACGTACCCGCCGCCCAGTATCCCCGCACAATTCCGATAGGATTCATAGGAAGATCGCTGAGGAAAACGGATTCTGATTTGCCGCACTGTAGATCATCGTCAGCACTCCGAAGACGTGCGTACACTTGGCACCCCAGGATCAGGTCGACTGGTGCGGGTACGAGACACCGCTCATTACCGCTGGCGGCAGCGCCGCTTCAGGCATCCATAGGCGATCGCCGTCAGTCTTGAAGCGCAACTCCCCACGGACACAAATCATTCCATCAACCAATAGCACCATATGATGATTCCTAGCAAGTAGGCACGGTCATACTTGCCCCCCGGTGGGAGCCCGCAACATTCGATTAAGACTGTTCCCATCATCGATATTCTGTTCCACCGAAAGGGCAAACACATGCTATTCCATCATGCTATATAATGTGTCATGTTGTCTCACCGTCAGCCCCAAAACAAATTTTCTTCCTCACGCATGCTTTCTAGCATGGAACTCCCTCCTGGCATCGTGTTCATCATCGCGAATGCTCCTCGCATACTCCTTCCACCGATTCTAGCCATCTGTGGTATCAAACTTTGGGATACGCTTCTCAACGTGCACGCTCCTATTTGGCTCCAGGCACCCCTATACGTGGCATCGTTTCCGTTGGCACTAGCTTGTAGTGTCGTATATGCAGACATTCGCGACAGACGACAGGCTGCGATGAATGGAGCCATCCTGGCCCCTCAAGTGCCTAGCAAATGGCCAGGTGGTCTAGATTTGCTTCTCACAAGTATACAAAACTTCCGTGGTGGATACATGGGTATGTCAATTTAGCTCGATAGTCGGATGGTCTATTCACCGTCGCGCAGGAGAAGTAATTGAGAAACAGTGCAAAGAATACGGGAACACCATTACACTTAGAATTCTTTGGGAAAGCAGGGCATGCGCATTCCTGTTAGGTGCTAAGGTGCCAATCGCTCACCGGATCCATAGGTTTTCACGACTGAGCCCGAGCATGTAAAGGCATGTTTTCCGCGTTTATCCCAGGAGCTGCTTCTCACGAACAATGTTAGGCGATCCTGGCGACGCAGTTCAACTCTTTTACAAAAGGCAAGTCGTACCTGAGAGTTGCGTGTTCCCATCTGACAAATTTGTCGCAGGGCCGATATTCTACGATATGGGACTTTCCCTTCTTGGAACTGGCGTGTTCAATTCTGATGGCAAGCGCACCTTTGTTCTCATTCCCTTTTATGCTGACTATATCATTCAGGGGACACATGGAAGTACGTCAGCAGGCAATACAGAGTTCAGCACAAACTGAAGCAATCTTTTGCACTAGATTTCATCGCTCAATGACACGCCCATTCTTTAGTAAGGATCGGATTAGCGACTTTGAAATTTTCGAAAAGCATGCAGATGATGCCATAGGACAACTGAGAACGAGGCTAAGAAAAGGTTATCCGGTTGATTTTCAGGTACTGATGCTACCCACATTCCCGGGGTACGTCTTCTCACACCTGGGACTTTAGGATATGATATCCCGGTTTACATTGGACTCTGCGACGGAGTTCTTGTTCGGGAAAGATGTGTGTTCTCTTTCCACTGGGCTCGCTTATCCATCCAATACATCACTTGCTACGGACGTCGCGTTTCAAAATCACCCAGCCAACCGGTTTTCCCACGCATTTATTGAGGCGCAACTGGCGACCTCATACCGTGGGCGCTTTGGGAGGCCCTGGCGATTGTTTGAATTCTGGAGCGATCGTGTCAAGAAGCATATGCATGTTTGTCACGAGTTCATCGACCCAATCTTGAGAGAAGCGTTGTCGAAGAAGAAGGCATTGAAAGAGGCTGGTTTGACTCCCGAAAAGAGTGAGAAGGAGATGGAGGTCTTAGAGGGAGAAACGCTGCTCGACCATCTCGTCAACTATACGGAAGGTGAGTGTTGTGCTGTCATGTGTCCTTTTGTGCATTCATGTATCAACTTTTCAGATCTTACCATGATCAGAGACGAAATCTTGAATATCATGATCGCAGGCCGGGATACAGTGAGCGTACGATTCTTGGGTAAACTGTGCATAGCATATTCAACGAAATGTATTTCTTTATGTCATAGACCGCAGGGACTCTGACGTTTGCTGTTTGGATGCTGTCGCAGCATCACAAGGTGCTCCGCAAGCTTCGCGAGGAAATCCTTACTGTAGTCGGCAACTCGAGGGGTCCCACATCTAAAGATCTGCGCGAGATGAAATATTTGAGGGCAGTCATCAATGGTACGTCACATCGAAACGCTTGTGCTACGTCATAGACTCATGCCTCACGAAGAAACGCTGAGGCTGTATCCTCCCGTGTGAGCCGTCCACATCTTCGCGTCTGAAGCAAAAGAATACTGACCAATTTCGTTATTTAGGCCCTTCAACTCCAGGTATGGTTGACCATGTTTCGTGTGGTGGTTCTGGCTTACGTATGTTAGAATGAGTACTACGCTAGTGGTTCTGCCTGCTGCTAATGGGGGGCAACCTATTTTTATTCCTGCAAATACAAGGTAAAGCGGGTCGCACCACAGTCCCTCGCGATGTTGAAACAGGATGTTTCAGGGTAACATATTCAGTCTTCCTAATGCACCGGAGAAAAGATCTCTGGGGACCAGACGGTAAGGGCGTTATTCTGCTCTTCAAGCGTTTGTGCTTATCAATGGCTCCGCAGCGGAGGAATTTGACCCAGATCGGTTCCTTGACGAGCGGCTCCACAGATACTTGACTCCAAACCCATTCATCTTCGTGCCTTTCAATGCTGGCCCGAGGATCTGTCTTGGTCAACAGGTAAATATCTCATTACCAGATCCAATCTGCATTGACATGCCGCTCCATTAGTTTGCATACAGCGAAGTTTCTTACTTTCTCGTCCGCCTGTTCCAAACTTTCTCCTCAGTTTCACTTGCGGAGGACGTACAGACGCTTGCGCCTGCTAGTTGGGCAAAGGTCCCTGGCCGAAAGGGAGTAGAGAAGGCGATCATACGTAGTCACCTTACCATGTATGTTCATGTGAGTCTCCATCCACCCGCTTTTTTCATAACAACTTTGACCGGAATCCAGGAGGGGTTATGGGTCAGGATGGAGGAGGCTAGTTATGCAGAGGACGCTTAGATTAGCGTACATGATGATGGTGACACGCACAGTAGCCTGTACATATACACTCTGCAGTAGAACCCCTGTACTGTATTTTGGGCTATCTAATTGCTTGCAAGGCACGAGTGGTGTCAGTGGCTGTGACTCTAGTAAACGTGTCACATTCTCGTTGTTTCGCATGAAAGGCCTATGGCGTGCTGCCTGAGCCTTGATTTGTTCGCACACTATGCCATCGGACCAGACTACCGTATCAATGCAGGGAAGGCAAAATTAATAGGTCAATGACACCAAGAAGTTAGAACCCACCACCACTAAAAATTTCAGGCCACTTTACACCCGACGCCAAGCAAGTTTGGACATTACGGTATCATGACAGAGAGTGAGGTGAGAGCTCGACGCGTAGGCCATTTCTGATCGACGTTGCCTTGCTCGGTAAGTATGGGGCAGTATGTTGAAACTAGGTCGTGTATGTACGTGGCTTTACTTGCGAGGTTTTGAACTACGACTACATCGATACAGTTACCGCCAGGGCTCGTTGCGCTCGTACACCTCCTCCCCCGTCTGTTCTTTGCACCAACAACCGCGTACGTTGCTCTCCAAGCCTGCGAGGCTTTGCTCGGGGAACCTACACCACGTTGGTTACGTGGGTTTGCCTATTTTTTGTCGCTACCAGCAACAGTTGCGGGAAGTGTACTATATGCTCGGTTCAGAGAGGTCAGGCGAGCGACACTTCTCGGGGCGGTTATGCCACAAAAGATGAGATCCTGTTGGCCCGGGGGACTCGACAAACTTTCTGTCCTTGTGCGGAACTTTAGTGAGGGCTACTACGGCAAGTCATCCGTATGTTTTCCCGGTACAGATGTATTTGACCCACAGGAAACCTATAGGTGAGTTCATGCAGAGCGAATGCGAAGAAAATGGGAATACGGTCAACTTTTATATGTTGTATGAGAACAGGGCAAGTTTTGTTGTCGTGCGCACCTTTGATACAACCTGATCAATTCATGTAGATTCTCACAACGGAGCCAGAATATGTCAAGGTGAGTCCGCCCCCTGGTCAATCACTCTCAGCTCCGTGATATATGGCTTGCAGGCGATTCTTGCGACGCAATTCACTTCGTTTGTAAAAGGTGGGACCGTATACGTGAACGTCCTTGCATACCCTCGTGTACTAAACCAACATGAAGGTCCCATCCTCCAGGAGCAGTTTGATTCTCTTTTGGGTACTGGCGTTTTCAACTCTGATGGTAGGCACTGTTTTAAGCTGAAACGACATCTGTGGACTTATTGCTTCCGTAGGGGACATTTGGAAGTATGCACAACACACACTGACTTGGTCATCTCATATGTTGACAGACCCTTGCTAGATTCCATCGCGCGATGACCCGCCCGTTCTTCACTAGGGATCGCGTCAGCGACTTTGACATCTTTGAGAGAAATGCCGATGAAGCAATCCGTCAAATGAGGATTCGCCTCCATGAAGGATACCCTGTCGACTTTCAAGACGTGGCGTCACGCTTCGCGCTCGATTCAGCGTCCGAGTTTCTCCTTGGACAAAACGTCCGCTCGCTCTCAGCAGGCATCATCTACCCGCCATCGTCACCGCTATCCAAGGATCCTACGTTCTGGAATCACCCATCCAACTGATTCCTCCGTTCATTCAATGATTCGCTGATCGCCACTGCCCGTCGCACAAACTACGGCAGTTCCTGGCGCTTCGCTGAGTTTTGGCAAGACGAAGTTAAGAAGCACACGAAAGCTTGCTATGAATTCATTGACCCTATAATCGCGAATGCACTTGAGAAGAAGCGCGAACGAACGCGTCTTAGCCCCAACACCATGAACCGCGCGGGAGAGGTCAAAGAAGGGGAAACATTGTTGGAGCATCTGGTGCAGCAGACTGAAGGTCGGAATATCCATTCTGAAAAGTTGGGCTTGACTTGTTAATTCAATTCTCAGATCAAAAGGTGATTAGGGATGAGACCGTGAACATCATGCTTGCTGGCACGGACACGGTGAGTCGACTAAGTTGCGCAAAGTTGCTGAGTCTCGTGGTGACCCCGTTTTCACACAGACTGCAGCAACCCTGACATCCGCCGTTTATATGCTTTCTCAACATCCTGATGTTCTCGTACGCCTGCGAGAAGAAGTCCATACCAAAGTTGGTGTTTCTAGCCGGCCGACGCATGACGGCATGAGGGACTTGAAGTATTTGAGGGCGTTTATTAATGGTGCGTGACCCACGATTGCCCAACAAAGGTTTACTGATTTAGAGCGCTCAGAGGTTCTTCGATTATATCCACCTGTGTGAGTTATTGTTTTACTACCCTAAGAAAATCCATTCTAAGATCATGCAGCCCCTCCAATCTCAGGTACGGTATAGTCTGCCAATCCCCACCGCCCACCCTGATCATCCTACAGGCTGTCTGCAGAGGAACAGGTTTGGCCGTCATTAACTGGTGGGAAACCCCTTTATGTCCCCTCGGATACTGTGTCAGCCCAAATCGATCTCTATCTTCCTTTCCTCTCTCTTGACCGGTTTTGTAGTATCATATACAGTGTTTTCCTGATGCAACGCAGGAAAGATCTGTGGGGTCCTGATGGTATGTACTCGAAAATGGAATTACAGCCAGCACGTACCATCTGATCCCTCATGCCACACCACTCTTCTCAGCGGACCTGTTTGATCCAGATCGATTTCTGGATGCCCGTCTCCACAAGTACCTGACGCCAAATCCGTTCATCTTCTTGCCGTTCAATGCTGGTCCTCGTATCTGTCCCGGTCAACAGGTAATGTATTTCTTAACCCTCGGCCCGTGTATGCGAGTGTGTGGCTAACGATGGAGGATCCCAGTTTGCGTACCATGAGGTGTCGTACTTCCTTGTTCGGTTCTTACAATCAATCGATGCTGTCTCGCTCGACATGGATACTCAAAGCCTCCCCCCGGAGGATTGGGCGCAGGCCAAGGGACGCAAGGCGTTGGAGAAAGTGCTGCTGAGGTCGCACTTGACCATGTATGTCCAGGTATGGGAATCGTTTTCTGTGTCTTGTTTTCCATAACATCATGTTCGTAGGATGGTTTGTGGGTCAGGATGAAGGAGGCTGACTCCGAGCCTATCTAATCTTGCTCGTCGCGCCACTATCTTCTGTGTCGTGTATCTCATGCATCAACTTCTGCTCCTCGTGCCCCCTATCTTCCCTCCGACTGACATTCCGGGTCCAGGAAGCAATGTAACAGCACAATATATTTATCCTTCTGAACTCGACTCACGTCTTGTGGACACCAGACTCGAAGTGATGTGGCGTTGCTTGTGCGACTGGCAACAACACCAGTGGGGGCGGTTTCATGAGCAGTGCATCGCGAGATGATGTGTGCTACAATCTTCCACTAATCCCTTGCGCAAAATAAGGTGTCGACTTACCCTGCAGCAAGGACAGGACATACCCTCCGAAAACCGAGGCCTGGCAACAGCGAGTTGGCCACTTGCGCACAATTAAGTCGCCACGCCCATTGAAGTCCACTGGAGCGACACATGGGTCGTTGTCGGGCTGGATGGCAGCTTCAGCCTCTTCAACATGCTTCACCTCACCTTGGTGATTTGAAAAGAGAACAGAGCCTGGGTCATGTGGCTCGAGTGCCAACACTGGCGACACGTTGTACATCATAATTCGCGTTCCCTCGGATCCAATCGGCTGTTCAGCAAGTATGTACATCCGCTGTGTGACATCCTAAATGAACTTCAGGCGAAAGGAGTCTCGTTCACCGTGCTCGTCACTGGTACTTCCGTTCACGAGCGATCGCATTGGCTTTGGAGAATGGCTCGAAAGCACGGATAATGCATGGGTACGACGAGCTGTTGCAAGAAAGGTACTAGCTGCCATAAGATGTGCTGGTGGGAGTGTAGGAGCCGAGAATGGGATACGGCAGAGGGGAGCATGTGGACGCGTCGACAGGATAGTAGAGAATGGATGGACTCGGATATCCGGCAGGAGTGGCTTGATAGATAGTAGCTCCCAAGCGTGTACGAAATTCATGCGTGTTGTGCAGAATACCACATCCGCTTTCTCTAGTTTATTTCTCAGGTACACAACTGCATTCACCAGTAGCCGGCGATGCCAGGCCTGCAAAACACACCCTTGGGAGCGCCGCTGTTCGCCAAATCACGACTAGCGCGGAATTGGTACACTGCCGCCATTTCCAAGTAGCTGTCGTATGATCGGAACGACTGTCGTCTCAAAATATCAGGTTTAATTTGGGGTGATTGTCAAATGGGGGACACGGCAGCCACGTTATCCTTCAAATCTGCTCAACCCATTCACTCAAAATCACCACAGCCCACCTACTCTGCTCCACTGTATGTGAAGTGGAGTGCTCACCAGTCCAACACCGTCTCCATGTCTCTTCCAGCTCAAACTACACACGCCAATACAGGGCCACCGCAGCAATTCAGCGAGGGAAGTTGGTGGGTCAACAATACCAAGAGCACACCTGAACGCACACCGGGTATTGGATGATCGAGTTATGGAAGATCTTGGGCTCTCACACGAATGGCGCCACAGCAGGACAAAACGAGGCGCACAGCCCGGGATTTTGACTTTGTCATCAACGTGGCACTGCGCGATGTGCAATCATATCGTACAATGAGTTGCTGACATTTTAGGTGACGTACAGCAAACGTACAACACGATTTCCGCCACGGTTTCCATAGTAGTTTTATAACTACGACGACAACGATGCAGGTACCGCCGGGGCTCGTTGGGCTCGTTCGCCTTCTTCCCCATCTGTTCTTTGCGCCAACAACCGTGTACATCACTCTCCAAGTTTACAAGGCTTTGCTCGGGGAACCTGCATCACAGTGGTTTATTGGGCCTGCCTACCTTTTGTCGCTACCGGCAACGATCGCGGCAAGAGTACTATACGCCCGGATCAGGGACTCCAGACAAGCAGCACGCCATGGGGCTGTTATGCCACAAAAGATAAGACCTCGCTGGCCTGGCGGGCTCGACAAGCTTGCGACTCTCGTCTGGAACTTCAGTGAGGGCTACCTAGGTAAGATGATACCTTTCCTCCGGCGCAGGTGTATTTGACCTGGGACGGTTTTAGCCGAGTACATGGAGAGTGAATGCAAAGAAAGTGGGAATACGTTCAACTTTTATGTGTTATATGAAAACAGGGCAAGTTTTTTTGTTGTGCTGCTAACCCGTGGTACAAACTAAGCGATCCAGATATGTACAACGGAACCAGAACATATCAAGGTAGGCACGCCTTCTCCAGTCGTTATCTCTCAGATACCTAACAAGTGGCTTAAATGTAGGCGATTCTCGCAACACAGTTCTCTTCCTTTGTAAAAGGTGCGTATACACGAACGTCCCATCAACTTGTTGAATATACTGAATGTACGTGCAAAGGTCCTATCCTTCAGGAACAGCTGAACTCTCTGTTGGGCACTGGCGTCTTCAACTCTGATGGTAGGCGTTGATTCGAACAAACTGGTATCTCATGATCTCATAGCTTGTATACAGGCGAAACTTGGAAGTATGCACGAAGCACGTTTACTCCGTCTCTCCGTGTCTAAACATATGTTGTCCAGATTTCATCGCACGATGACCCGTCCGTTCTTCACTAGGGACCGTGTCAGCGACTTTGACATCTTTGAGAGAAATGCCGATGAAGCAGTCCATCAAATGAGGATTCGCCTCCATGAAGGATACCCTGTCGACTTTCAAGACGTGGCGTCACGCTTCGCGCTCGATTCAGCGTCCGAGTTCCTGTTTGGAAAAAACGTCCGCTCGCTTTCTGCGGGCATCGTCTACCCACCATCGTCACCACTATCCAAGGATCCTACGTTCTTGAATCATCCGTCCAACCAATTCGTTCGCGCATTCACTGACTCGCTGATCGCCACCGCCCGTCGTACAAACTTTGGCAGCTCCTGGCGTTTCGCTGAGCTTTGGCAAGATGAAGTCGAGAAGCATATGAAAGCCTGCTATGAATTCATTGACCCCATAATCGCGAGTGCTCTTGCAAAGAAACATGAACGAATGCATTTAGGCCTTGGTATGGAGGAAGGCACGGGAACGGTGAAGGAGGGAGAGACACTCTTGGAACATCTGGTGCAACAGACCGAGGGTCGTGATGTTCATTTTGCAAAGCAGAGTTTGTATATTGATATACTTCCCAGATGAAAGGGTTATCAGAGATGAGACCTTGAACATCATGATTGCTGGCAGGGACACGGTGAGTTCGACCCATTCCATGGATTGCTGAATTTCATTATGATTGCGTTTTTACATACCCAGACGGCGGCAACCTTAACATCCGCCGTCTATATGCTGTCTCAGCACCCCGTCGTACTTGCACGTTTGCGAGAGGAAATCATTACTAATGTTGGCGTCTCTCGCCGTCCGACGCATGACGATATGAGAGAGATGAAGTATCTGAGGGCGTTTATCAATGGTGCGTGACTCATGATTGTTACAGGAGTGTTCTGATCTAGAGCCATCAGAGGTTCTCCGGTTATATCCACCTGTGTAGGTCATTGCATGTTCCTTTCATAGGCAAAGCTCATACTATGCTTGTGCAGTCCCTTCAATGTCAGGTATGATACAGTCTACCATTCCCATTCCCCACCCTGATCGCGCGGCAGGCTGTCTGCAGAGGAACAGCTTTGGCCATCCTTAACAGGCGGGAAACCTATTTATATCCCGCCAAATACGGCGTGAGCCCAATTCAGTTCACTCCTGGTCTGTCTTGACCGGTTTTGCAGTATTGTCTATTGCGTTTTCCTGATGCAACGCAGGAAAGATCTATGGGGACCTGATGGTGAGCGCCGGAAATGGAAAACCGGTGGGCGTGTATCATCTGATCCTCGTGCACATTCTTTTTCCAGCGGACGTATTTGATCCAGATCGATTTCTGGATGCGCGCCTCCACAAGTATCTGACGCCAAATCCGTTCATCTTCCTGCCATTCAATGCTGGTCCTCGTATCTGTCTCGGTCAACAGGTAATGTTCCTGTTCGGTCCTTGGCTTGCGCATGCATGTGTGGGAGTAACTAATATTCGAAAATGTTAGTTTGCGTACCATGAGGTGTCGTATTTCCTCATTCGGCTCTTACAGTCGATCGATGCTGTCTCGCTTGACGTGGATACACAAAGCCTCCCCCCGGCGGATTGGGCGCAGGCCAAGGGGCGTAAATCATTGGAGAAGGTGCTATTGAGGTCGCATTTGACCATGTATGTTCAGGTATGGGCAATCTTTTTTCTGCTTCTTCTCCGCAGCCTGTCCCTAACGATTCATGACCATAGGATGGTTTATGGGTTAAGATGAAGGAGGCTGATCCTGTCGAGTCTATCTAACTACTAGCATTTCCGATCGCTATATAATCTTGTTTCTTGCATGTCTCATGTGTCTGCCGGCTGTCCATGCTTTATTGTGCATGCTAACTAATGATATTCCGGGTTCTCATTGCGAGCTCACCTTCCCCTCTCTGCAACTGTTAGCCGTACTGCAATCCGATTGTTCAGAGAATTTACTCACTGCATTCTACTGTCTGACGACTTTGTGGACCACTCATTGACGGAATCACGAGATCTGCTCGAACAGCTTGCCTTATCTTCTGACATGATATCCCGTACTGGACTTGTTACTCGTACAGGTAACATTTGGAAGCACTCACATACTACGTACATAAACATGTTGGCCCGGTCTTCTCGTGTCTAGCAAACACATCACATATCCCATCGCACGATGACCCATCCATTTTTCACCAGAGATATCAACGACATCTTTGAACGAAGGTCGACTTTCAAGATGCCGGCCCGCCAGTAACACTCGATTCGACGTCCGAGAAATTATCTCTTTGGAACCAAGTCCGTTCCCGCTCGCCAGGCTCATCATCTATCCACCACCGTTCCTCTTGTCCACAGATCCCACATTTCTGTGCTATGCTGCCGACACGATGGCGGAATCGATGAATGTTGCGTACTCCTCACCAATTATAGCTCTTCTGGCGCTTCGCTGAGTTTTGGCGAGATGGAGTCGAGAAGCACACCAAGGATTCATTGAATCTATAATCGTAGTGCACTCCCAAATCGGTTACGCAAACAAGGTTGGAGCAGGGCACGGGAGACCGAGCCGATGGTAGAACACTCCGCCAGTGCGACACATCAAGAAGACCTTTATGTGATCACTGGCAAGGACTTGTTGATCGAAGATTCCGCCGATGCGGCCAGCGTACGTACAAATTACTTGTAATTAAATGTTGCACGGTGCACTTTATTGACTAGACAGAGTCTTGATCCACCACCACAACCGCTCTTCTCCGAGACCCTATACAGAGGAATGGAGCGTCTCGAACCGTGGCTAGACGGTAGCAACATCATCCTCGCCGCCCGAGGCAAATGCTTCCGCAATCCCTCACCCTAACAACGTCAAGGAAAATGTAATGGATGGATGTCCTGTCGTACACCTCCATGATACATCTGACGATGTTCAGATCATACTTGAAGCGATTTATGGGCTGAGATATCGTAATGTTTACCTCTTGGTTTACTCGGATTAGGCCCGAGCCAAGTTCCCTGACCCATCCCATGACAACTATGTGTTCCGTGGTGATAGGCCCATGTCTCTGAACGGCATTCCTGCGGCTAGGGAAGAAATATGTTATACGACAACTCTTTGCAGAGGCACTGGATCGACACTCTTGATGGCTCCTGGGTGCAACACGTGGTCAAGCTATCCCACAGCAAGCAGGATCCAAAGCACCTTCCTCTGTTCCCTCATATCATTGGTGGTGATCCTTACGGTTTCATGGTCATGAAGATCGCGAGCGAGATCGACCACCCGTCTACGGTCGCAATTGCAATCTACTATTGCTGCATCGCCTGCCTTGCATCCTTGATCATGGACGGTTATGTTTTTGGGAACCTGGTGCACATTGTCTCCTCTTCATCGGCAATACTGCCACCTTGGACGGCGTTACCTTTCACAAGCCCGTAGAGAGTTTCTCGCGGTCCTAGCCAGATCAGTGGATAATGCTGAGGCTCCAAAGTGTGCCAAAGCACTGAATGGAATGCTCCGTGATCTTATCGACTGCGAAGGCCCATTCGGGGTTTGGAACAGGTGCTCAGAGGCTGGCTTATGCAAGGAATGCAGGGCAGATTGTAAAGAGGGGGCACAACGAGACCTTCTCCAGATCGTGGAACAGATTTCCCGTCGAGCTGTGTCTGGGTCCGTGGGATGAACTCGACGAAGATGCAGATATTTTTTTGAAAATTGAGTGGAATATGACATGTTTCGTAGGTGTTCGAGTTGCACCCGCTGGCTCTTCATTCATGTGCGCGTGCATTGATAGATTCACCGCTATTTATAGATGTCCCCCTCCACTGCGTGGATACCAGGGTCGTGCATACCCTGTCCGCATGCCCCTGCAGGTTCAGACATACATGGCATACTTCTATGTAGCGAAGTCTTTGTGAAGCCTTGGCGGCCGCAGAACTGAGTCGGCAGGAAGACTGGCAGTGTGCCAGCGTGTCCACCGTCCTCGTTATCCCTCCACCAAGCATTATATCAATGCGGTACAACAACAAGGGTGACCTGGAACTTGAGCACATCCATGTACTAAAACATCAGACCAACGCCACAGCCACCCGGGCGCTGTCTCAGGTTTGTCATACAAGAGCGAGGTGAGAGCCCGATGATTGTTTTAGTTTGTAGGGGAGATGATGGTTCAATCGCCCAGGTGGCGTTGTCCAGATGTGGTTAAACCGAAAGTTAGTGCTGCCTTATCCATCCCCTATCTTTTATCACTACCAATCGTGTTTTGGACAAGTATACTGCACGCTCTGATCAGAGGGTGCAAGTAAGCGGCACGTCGCGAGGAAGCCGTGCCACTGTCCACAAACGGCAAGGGCCGAAAAATCAGGCTTTGGTACGGAATTCCAGTGATGGCTCCCAGAACAAATTGATTCATATGTTCCTCTAGCGTGGGACGTGCTCGAAGAAACTCAAGCTCTATGTAAGTACTAGTTTGAAGACAGGGCAAATACTATCGCCGCCCCAACAATGTTTAGTGCAGGCTAAATGATCCACATGGATATTCACGAGGGAGCCAGAACACAACAGGACGATCCGGAGCATACATCCAAGTCGTTCTCTGAGGTAGGTACGGAAGAAGTGGACGAGAAAGAAGACACGTTTTCGGAACATGCGGTAGAACAAACCAAAGGTCGTGATGAACACTCTGGCAAAGCAGAACTTTATACACCGATGACTTCTCGGATCAAAGGGCGGGGCCCTGATCACCATGCTTGCCGGCAGGGACACGGGAAGTCGGCCAAGTTGCGTGAGTCTACAGAGTCTTGTCGTGACCACGTTTTCACACAGACTGTGGCAACCCTGACATTTCGCTGTTCATATGCTCCTCTGCATTCTGACATTCTTGCATGCTTGCGATGCGAGGGGATACACATCATTGCCAGGGTCGGTGCCTCTAGCCAGCCGACGCACGACGACATGAAGAGCATAAAACACCCGAGGGCGTTTATTAACGATCGCCTACCAGTGATCGAGAATCATAGAGGCTCTTCGTGTGCCCGCACGTGTAAATTCTCACCTCGGACACGTTCAATCTGGGATCCAGCAGCTCTACCAATCTCAGGTACGATGCACCCACACCCACCCCTCGCCTTGATCACCTCGCAAGCTATTTGTAGAGGAACACGTGTCGCCATCATTCACTGGAGAATCCAGTTACAGTCTCCCAAAGACAGCCCGAATCGATTTCCCCCCCCATCCGGTTCTGTGCCGACGACTCGGGGGTTTTGTGCCATCGTCTGATCTGTCTTGTGGGTGCCGAAACGACCGACGGGTCCTCGATCCATGGTGAGGACGTGGTAATGGAAATGACCTGCGAGTCTGACCCCTTTCCCAGCGGACTAGATCGATCGAGAATCCAGGACCGGTTCCCGCAGCGTACCTGATCCCAAACCGGTCGTCTTCTTGCCCGTCCTCGCCTTCGCCTCGGCATTCGTGGTCCTCTCACATGTGTGTGTGTGTGCGTATGGATGGGATGGCCCTACGTGCCACGACCATGCGAGCGTGCCTCTTGTCACCTGTCGCCAGCACTTTCGTGTCAAGTTTGATTGGCCAAGCTCGCCGTCCGTGCGCCTTGCCCATGCCATAAAGTGCAGGACGTGAGCTGGCCCACTGAGCAGGCGACAGATGGCAACATCAGCACCCGATCCGTATCAGAAGCTGGTCTTTCTCGCCAGAAATATCCACTCGGTGCTGTGAACGCGGTTCCACCTATTTTTATCAAGCACTAGCAGTAATTGGATCGAGTCCCTGAAGAGAAGATGCTCTGTACGATTAGGTATTGGGTGTAGGTAGATTACCGCTAGAGCTCCTCGTCCTCGTGCAAGATGCAAAAAAAGAAGAGTAGAATGCGTCAACACGATTTCTAATCACCCCTGTATGCCACCCCGTTCTGCTGCGCAACCGCTGGATTCCACGGCCCGGCATCGCCTAGGGAACATCCCCCGACACACTGACACAGCCCACCAAATTCGACGGGCAGATTCTCGGCTGGGATCTGCGACAACAGTTTGTCCCTCACGTTCCCGCTGCTCACGATATCGATCTTGGCCACCGTCACCTCGTCCAACCACGGCTTGATGATCGACCATACGCTCGTAAAGGCCCACGGGGCATTGATGATGTAAAACTTGCCCATACACTCCGGGTACCGATCCTGGCCGATCCCGGCCGCCTGGAAGACGTAATCCTTGACGCGATAAAACGAGGTGATGGACACGCCTGCGAGGTCCATAATAGTGCAGGATGTTTCGACGGGATGTCCGACCGCTTTAGAGCATGCAGGAAGGCGTTCAGTGAGGAATTTTTCGTATTCGAGGACGAAGCGGCGGAGTTGGCGGTCTTGGGTCGTGACGGTGTTGAGTGCGGTGACGTCGATCTTGCCGAGACGTTGAATGTAGACGGGTCGACCGTCCTGGAAGGGGGGCATGGGCGAGATGCGGGACGTGCGAGGACGGGGATCGGCGTACCTTGTCCATCTTGTGGTAGTACTGTGGGTAATACTTGTCTACCTCTTCTTTTTCCGTGAATTCAAAGTTCCTGGCGAGAAGAAGCATACGAAGAAGCGAAGAGAGATCCCGTCGACATTCGATTAGGGAAGCCGTCAATAAATGTGGGAAGCGGGCAGGTGCACGACCTACGTGACGATGTCCTCGACGTTAAAGTCCTTCCTCCACTGCTCTGCAGACAACAACATGGCTTTCGTCTTGACGAGATCAAACTTGCGCGCGCGCAGGAATCTACATTAAATGTGTGGAAAAGGGCAAGAACGCGCGTGAGCCTCAGTTCAACGTGCCCAATTTTTAAAATAAGACATTGCGATGCGTCCATCGACGTCGATCGGGGATGGATGCAAGAGGGTAGGGGGCGACGAGAGAACGTACCTGAGAAGATTGGCGTCGTCCATCCGCTGTGGCACGAAATGACCACCGTCCTTGAGTTGTCGCCTGAGTGTGTCAAGCGCGTGTTGTTGGCCAGGCGTGAGGTTGCCCAATCGACCTGGAAGAGGTCTATAGTTTGGGTCCGTGATGCCCTCTGGGAGTGGACTGGCGCTGGCAGGCTGGAGATAGGACATGGTCGTTGTAGAGAGCGAAGAGCGAAGGGTTGGCGAAAGCATATTTGAAACTCAAATAGGACATCAACGACCACGAGCTTCGGACCAAAAAAAAAAAAAGAGAGAGAGAGAGAAAGAAAGCCATAAAAATGGATTCGCGTCATTATGTCCAGAGCCCAGATACACGAGTTGAGTCGTGGCTCTAATGCGAGGGGGCTTGGGCTGTCCGTCTACTAATAATACACGATGCCGCTCGTCAAATACGTATACAAAATGTCTAGCAACGCAGGTTGAAATGCAACGAGCGAACATGCAAGCCATGCGAGAAACCATTGTACCGGACACGTGGGTTTTCTGGAATACATTTTCATGAACGCAGTCGACCGAGGTATTACATTTTATCGTCCGAGGGGTGGTGTTGGCAGGCCAGATTACACAATATCCCAGAGCTCTTCGAGCGCACAACAGAACTTGGGAGAGAAGGGCATCGGCGTCACGCCAGTCGCAAGACGACCAACATACCTTGCCACATGCAACCGATGCGCTCAGCGGGTACTCACTGATACTGATCTTCTCATCGACAACGTGATCGGCAAAGTCGTCCCGACCACGGGCCATCGCACCAACGAAGACCGCAACGGAATGCGTCTCCGGGAGCGTAGGCAAGTATTTTGACAACCTGACAGTCTGTGCGTCACCTGACAATGCTAAATATGGTGTCAGCGGTGTATCGCCCGACCTCACAAGGTGGACTTGCTCAGTTTGATCGTGTTTACAGGAAGGTGGTCCGTGATGGGATTCTGGGTGCATTTTTAGCAGCGGAAGAATGCGTACATGGAGATGCGACGACCTTGATCACTTTAAGCAACTTTTCGGGACCGTTGACACCCCGGATGGAGAGTTTGTGAAGCAGTTGCACTGGGTTGGAGTAAGGCCAGACATCAAGCGACGATCAGGATGCCATACCCATCAAGCCGCTGAACCGTTTGAAAGTACGGGGTATTCTCACATGCGGGTTTACCTCGATGAGGACACCTTTTGCGGTGTGGATGTATACCTGGAGCAACCCAGCCTTGTTCAGAGGGGAGTCGAGGAGGGTCAGCAGACACTAGAAAAGCGAGGTGAGATGGGACGAGTGCAAAAATGAGCCGGAGGACCTGGTGTGTGATGTCGGGACGAGCGTCGGCAATGTCCCTTCCAGTCTTTGCGAGGATGCCCTGGTGGTCGTCACAGTTCAAGAGGGTGTACTTGACATCGCCCTCTCTTCCTCCCTTTCCCTTTCCACCGCTAGAGACCCTGTACGCCTCCAAGCAAGCCTGCTCCAAAATGACAAAGAGGCGTCGCTGGGAAGATGCCACGCCACCCCTGGGTACGTGTGCCTGCACGGGGAGCATGGAGGGATTCGCGACTCTTGGCAACGGGTTGTTGGACGCCATCTTGCGTGCTTTCGACGTAGGAAGGGGTCTGGTTGGACGTTCTGGGCTTTGGAGGATGGGTGAGCGACGTTCGGTAGGATCAATCTGCATTATCTCCTTCTCGGAGCGATCCGAACCGGAGGCCGAGCTCGCTCTGCGACGTCGCTGCGGTCGCTCGTCCACGGGGGTGGACTTTGGACGTGGAGGGGGTGTTATTGTCAGTTCGGCCTCCGAGTCGACCTCGGTCTTAAACAAGCGTGTGCGGTCTATTGCGGGGTCTGCGGTCGAGCCAGAATGACGACGACGACGAGCGGGAACGTCGGGTACGATGGTGGCCATATTGTGCTCAACAACAAAAAAGGAGAAAAAAAAAAAGAGAGGGAAGAAAGAGAGGACAAGGAGTGACGGCCGAAGCAAGAAGATAAAAAGTGCAAGTTGAATGTCGGCAAGCGCAGTTGTGAACCGGAAAATTTCTCAAGCATCGCTCATCTCACACAATCAGTGACAAATATCAAACACCTCCTCACGTAGGTTATTATGTAGCAGGGTGAACCTTTCCCCACTCAGACCGTGATATGAACCAGAAAGTCGATCAGGTACACGCGACCCGATCGATAATCAAAGAAGTAGCGTTTATTTCGCGGAATTGAGTCGACGTAAAGGCGTAGAACGTTACGTTCGACGTTGAGCGAAGAGGAATACCAAGAGCGCCGGTGGGTGTGAGAGTTGGGTGATATCCCCATTCATTGTCTGGCGTAAGACACACCCTCGAACACGGTTAGGCGATGGAGAATAAATTATGAGTTCAACCTGCCGTGGACTCCTATCAGTTTACCCATGCGACATGGGAGCGATTCTAGGCCATGATGGATTTCATTGCAACGGAACTGATAACGATGTTGTCGATAAGCGCTCTTTCCTCTGGCGTACTCCCTGTAAATCCCTTGAACGCAGGCTCTTGGTCTAGCTTGTAATCCTGATGCACCACTTCAGCGTCAGAGGACGGTAGAATGCGCATCACTCGCCTTTATCACCGCTTCCCAGTCGGTTATCTGACAGACGTTCGCTACGAGGTCCAGCTCCCCATCGACAACGTTACGCATCCTTTCCAGGACGTCTTCTCTCTCCCACGAAGCAATATGCATAACGACGAGATCGGCCGTGGTGTCCGAGACACCATACCGTTTGAATGCTTCGGTGATCTAGCGAGAACGTCACACGCATGATTCGCGGGTGTGGAACTCGGATGCCACGCACGTTAGTGGTCGGACTGAGGTTCCAGATAATCTCGGAATGGAACGTCTTTGTTCGCATGCTCTTGTCCGACTCAGCAAAGAGCGCCTGAACAGCGGCGGTCTGCAGATGGAGGGGGCTCGTAATCTAGAGCGATGTCGATGAGTCCGAGCTGGTTGACGGCAGCGCACTGACCAGCTTGGCGTTGATGAATGCAAAGTTGACCGCATCGCGCTCCTTGTCGCCCTCTGGCCCCTCCATCGCAGCCGCCTTGACGATGCGCTCGCGGATCGCGCCCGCGTTCTTGACGTCCTTGAACTTGGCGGCGTAGATGGCAGGGTAGATAAACTCGGGGCAGCGATACACCTCGAGAAGCTCCATCGCCAGTGACGGTTCTGATCTAAGCGCAAAATAACCTTTTTTTTCGCGTCTGTCCGACTTTTTTTTTCCTTCCACACTCTCATGCACCTGCCACGCCCGCCAATTTCTTTTCTCCTCGCTACTCTCACCGCGCTCGCTTCCGCAGTTCCCGTCGCTGCCTCAAACGTACTCACACCCCAAAACTTCAAGGAGACCATTGCAGAGGGTGTATGGTGCGCTGCGCTCGCACGAGACCATCAGCTGAGCTGAAATCACCAACACACAGGTTTATCGAGCACTTTTCGCCCTATTGTGGTCACTGTCGTCGCTTCGAACCCACATGGAACGAAGTCGTCGGCCACTTTGAGGGTATGTCCGACCCAGGCCTACACCTCGCCCAGGTCAACTGCGCAATCAATGGCGGTATGTCCACGTCACCCCCTTTGATCCATCCCGGCCCACCGATGCTTTCCAAGACTTGTGCAACGACAATGGCGTCACAGGATACCCACAAATGAACCTCTACCGCAATGGCGAGTTCGTGGAATCGTATAGTGCCGATAGGGAATTTCATGTGCTCGTTGAGTATCTGAATGCACGTGCGGAACGAGGGGAGCCTCCCCGGGAGGATGTGGTGACAGAGGAGGTCGTCCAAGTGCCAGCGCTACTGTACACAGAATCCGAGGCTGCACCGACGCCAACGCCAACGCCAGTGCCTGCCCCTGAACCTCTCCCCGTCCAAAGTCCTCCCAGGGACCCAAACCCATTGGGAACGGTCGTTTCCCTCGACGTACGGACCTTTGACAACTTTCTCGCACAAGGACCCGCGTTCATCAAGTTTTTCGCGCCCTGGTACGCCGCTCTACGATCACCTTCCTCACCACTCAATTCAGTCTAGGTGTGGACACTGCAAGAAGCTGGCGCCTTCGTGGACCCAACTCGGTCGGCGCATGCAACACAAGCTCAATGTGGCCGAGGTGGATTGTGAGCAGCACAAGGCACTTTGCACGAGCCAAGGCGTTACCGGCTTCCCTATGATGTTCTTCTACGCACACGGTGCCAAGACCGAATACACGGGTGGAAGATCATATGATCAACTCGTCTCCTTCGCTGATAGAGCCTCTAACCCGTGCGGGTCTTTGTTCGCTCGTCCGTCGTTGTGCACTCATATCGTACTTTAGGACCATGCAGGTGGTCGACGCGCCGGGGTTGGATCAAGCCGTGCGCGATAACGAAGTCTTGTACCTCTTGCTCCACGACAATTCCGATTCCCGAGTCGTGGTAAGTATTTCGTGGCCTTGCGAGATGTTGGATCACTCAACGGGTCGGGGGCCATGTTAGACCGACATCGCCAAAAGTTCGCAAGTTCTTTTGGGATCGCCACCCGTCTACGTTTCCACGTCTCAAAAACTCTTCCGTAAATACAACATCCGATCAAACACCCCCTCGGTGCTACTCGCGTTCAAGGACAAGGATGCGCGTGAACCTGTCGCAGTCTTTTACCCTTCTGCCTCGTCGCAACCTGACGTGCTCAACACGTGGTTTCAGACCCACCGCTTCCCGTCATCGTTTGAGCTCTCGAAAGATGTGTTCCAGCAAGTGATGTACGCCGCACACAAGCCACTCGTGCTCATCGTGGCGACGCCTCCGAGTCAACGTGCGGCCGTGTCGGACAAGCTGCACGAGATTGCGCAAAAGTGGCGGTTGCGGACGCGGCGGACAGAGGGTACGGTTGGAAGGGATGTCGTGTTTACGTGGATGGATGCGGGCCAGTGGGGTAAATGGATAAAGGACATGTATGGAGTCAAGGCAAAGACGGAACCCGAGATTATCGTGGCTGATCACGAGGTCAGCGCTTTTACTTTTGCATCTCTATCGCCAAGCTTATTCCCCTTAGCGTCTGATGTACTACAACAAGGACGGCACCGGACACGCCATCTCGCTCAACTCGGTGAGTGTCGGGTCCGCGCTCGAATCGATCTTGTCGGGTAATGCCCGTCCGAACCACTCGCGCAACGTGTTTGAGCGGGGCGTCCACGTACGTCCCATCCCGTCCCCCGCCCGCACCAACCGTTCTAACCCTCTGTACAGTACCTCAACGATGCTCTCGTTCGCCTCGAACACTCGGTCGTCGCGCATCCGTACGTAGTCCTGCTCGGCATCGGTGGCTTCCTCGCAGTGCTCATCGTGCTCGTGGTCCGATATGCGTGTGCGGACGAACCGGGGGGCTGGGAGGCAGAGAAGCGGTACGCAAAGGGGGATCGGCTGGATTGAGTTTGTCCCTCGTTTCGTTTCGTTGGTTTTGATTATTCCTGGGTATCTAATCGACCTGCGTGTGGTTGTACATATACATATTACACATCTCGGACTCGAATCTACGTCAGATACCATCGCATTCGCGCGTAGCGTTTCGATGCGGGGTGAGATAAGATAAGATGTAGTGGCTACCAGATTAGGGGATCAGCCAGGACTGGGTGATAGGAACCATGTCGTGAATATTGAAGAAGAAGGATATTCTCGTAGTAGTTCAGACGATTTGAAAGTCGCTCTCGTCTTCTGCCATTCGTGCTCATCGAGTATCAGACTGGAAGCATAGCCTGACCACACGCCGCATGGCTCCGAGCTATTCCGCGAATGCACTCCAATGAGCCCCAGGTTGATGATAATGCCAGGATTTCATCACATTGTCTTGTGCAGGTTGCACCACATGTTTCAACTCTCGGCTGATATCATTCCAAAATTCCATTACTTACTATATCCACAGGGTCATCGAGATCTCGCTAGAGTGACATGGCAGACATTGCGACGTCCCGTGATTCTTGGCGGACTGCCGGGTTCATGACGCTCAGCTTGTTCTTTACCCTGCATGAAGATGTGACATTCGTTGTTTCCGTCATCTTTGGAGCATAGCATCATGTTTAATTGGAGCACTGAGCAAGATATTGATATTTATGAAAGTTTATAAGCAGGTTCCTACCTCCCAATTTTGGCTAATCCCCAACCTGATAACCAATACATCTCATCTTATCTCACCCCTCATCAGAACAGTGTTTGATTGGAGCACTGAGCAAGGTAAACTCATTGTTGGTGGGTGTTGGGAGAAATTCCGGCGTCGTGTTGAAGGAACAAGCTGATTACTCCAGATTTCGACATGTACTACCGCACCGGCTAGGAAGGCTTCCGCCCCCATCGGCCGAATGAATACTCTTTTTAGTTATATGTATAATGACCACAGGGTGACTGATGGGAATGAACCATCATGGGAAGAACTCTTCGCTCGGGCGCTCCAAGAGCGGCCACAGGAAGGTTTGCGATGAAGCGAGGTGAAGCTGCTGCTGCGCTCCGGTTTAGAGTGTCCCTCCTTTTGTTTTATGTTGCCATACCCTGTGCTTTGGAGAGCTCTTGCATGAACACAGGCAGGTATAAATTGCGCTGCGAGGCTGCAGCACATGCCTCACTATCCCGCAAACCTCGCATCCCATGTCCCCCTCACCTCAATGCGAACCATGTCACTTGCAGGTCCCGATATATGGGACCGTGAGTCCTAGCACAGCTGCCGTATTAACATATTCGGTGGGCTTTCAGATACATGTTCGTTCTTCCCTCTGCCAGTGCTGAATTCCTCGACAGGAAGGCAACGCTGCTGCCAACAATAACTGCCCTTGTGCGGAACTCGAGGATGTTGGTGAAATCCATCGATGCACCATCATCATACTTGCCTAACGTTCGTGACAGCTCATGCGAGGCTGTGAAGAGCCAGAGCGGACCAATGAATATTTCGGTCACGATCCTGTACTCCACAGTGGCACGGGTGTCTCACTGGCTGTGTGCCCTGCATATCTCAGAGCGGCTTCCTTTGAGAGGGAAGAGCCATTCCCGGCCGCTAGGCACACCTCAGATTCCACAGCAGCTCTCCTTGTGTACGGCACTGAGACGCCAGACATATCTGTGCGATCACGTGTTCCGCGGGGTAACAAACACCACTTGCAACACGCCCCTATGGCAGTGCACGGAAGCACCCATGCAGAACTCGAGAATCTGAGTAGGATGCGCTCGGACCCTGTGGCCACTTTGCTTATTTCTTAAATAACATACTATGAGATCGCAACACGGACTATCCGCTTGCGCTTGACAGCGCTGGTTCGTTGCGAGTGGATTGGTGAAGGGAGCACTAAAGAGTGCGGTGCCCGAATCGGATATTCCACTGTCTCGGCCCACTTCAAGGATTCTCACGGAATTAAGAAATTGGGTAGAGAAATCCTTGTTTACTGTCTGGAGTGGGTGCTGTAAGTGGGTGAAGCGCAAAAGTTTTGTCAGACACATTCGGGGGTGTCATTTGGGGCATAGAAGAGAACAGAATGACTCTAGCGTTCAATTAGGGAGTTGAAATGTGTCGTTTACTTGAGCGGTATAATACAGCAAACGAAAAAAAAAACCTAATAGTACACGTGTCGTCGACATTATTGCGGTGGTATACAAAAACACAGCAACGAGTCAGCGAATGAAATGTAGATGCTGTTCAAAAAGATGAGGAAAAGAGACTAGGGCGTCGGCGACGTCGTCTCGGGCTCGGCTTGTGACGTCACCGGAGATGCTTGTTGTGACTGTCCCCAAGGGGCAACCGCATCGTCGAGCATGATGCCACGTATCCGGTTGTACACCGCCTCCGGGAATTGTCTGGAAGAGATAGAGTCAGCAAAAACTTGTATTTTTCCACGCGCGGACACGTACCGTTGCTTTAGCCGTTCGAGCAAGGCAACCGCGCGATCACGTTCGCCGTTGCCAAGTTCGGCGCGGAACATCGCCTCCCACGTCGAAGGCTGGGGAAAGAAGGCGAGGGAACGCCAGCTTACCTCCCTATACGACACCGAGTCCAACGACTCTACCATCTCCGACGACCCCAAACCCGAGTCATGTGGAACATGATTCCCAGATGCAGCAACCCCGCTGGGCGGGTCCGCCAATCCCTCAAGGATCGTACGTGCCCCCTCGATCGCGCCGTCGGCGTACCCCTTGATGAGTAGGTTCGCGATGTAGGCCGTCATGTGCACATCAGGGGCTTGCAGCCGCGTGAGGTATTCCTGTGCGAGGTCCATCCGCCTGCATGTCACGAGCACGTTGATCAGGGATTCGTACGACACAGCGTCAGGGAGGGGCGTGGAGCTGCGCTTAGACGAGGGGTGAGAGGCGATGGATTCGAAGACGCTGATCGCCTTGTCGGTGTCCTTCATCACGTAGCCGTAAGCATTGATGAGCGCTGCCCAATGGCTACGTTAAAGACGGATGTGCGTGCTCGAGCTCGACGCGCTTAAAGGCCGCTTGCATAGCGAATACATCCAAGGGCAATGGTTCCATGGCACTAATGAGGAGCCCATGACACTGTTAGACCGAGCGAACGGTAAAAGCATCAACACCCTGCCTTGTATGTGTGCGCCGAAGGCTGTACCTTGGCCTCGGTCATCTTGTTCAGGAAAACAACACCTTTTCCCTATCTGGCTTCGTAGGCGTGTACAGTTGCATCATCGTGTCGTAGGGCGGAATCCGCGGTTTGAAGTTGGGCTAGCTTTCCATCCCTTCAAACAGCTGCGCGGCCGCAACCGCATCGCTGACCCTCGCGCATACCGCAATGACGGTACCATACGCGATCGACGACGGCCGCAGCGACGTGTTGGCCTTGAGCTGCTGGAACAGATCGAGCGCATAGTCCGCCTTGCGCGCCTTGGCGAGCTTGGAGATGATCGTATTGTACAGATAGACGTTGGGCTTCGTCCCGAGCATCTGACATTCTGTAAACAGAGCCATAGCATT
>JBBPJV010000121.1:0-42831 GCA_038088915.1 Sutorius aff. eximius
GAATAGAATAGAACGCAAGTCGTGTATCCGGCCATGGCCCGCCATCAAACTTCGCAGGTTCTCCCCGCGTTCCTATCCCCCTCGGCAACTTTATGCCCCAATCGGCCCTCGCTTTTTCCTCCACCGCAGGGCGTCTCTCTGAGACCACGCCCGTCTTATTAATTTTAATTCCCTGCTCTCACGCTCACTCTGGCCTGCGCGTCCCTCGTCATCGCAGACAGTTTTCCCACTGTCAGATCTCCCAGATGTCGACAAATTTACTTCTTCTTTACCGCCGCATCTCGCCGATCTTGGCTTGAATCTCAACTCGTCCTGGGACAGCTCCTGTCATCATATCAGTCACCGCCATCCCCTTTACGACCACTTGGTCTACATGATTCATTTTATCACCACGCTTTCATGTCAGGACCACATCTCCCGTGCGAATACATTCCCCATCCTCACCGCTGGGAACCCGTTGGCGGTTATTCCCTTTCCCCTCTCCTCCTCCTCCGCTTTCTCTCCCGTCTGTTTCATTTAGGCAATCCTCGATACGTCGGAAACGACGTGCTTCGCGATTATCATCATCATCATCATCATCTCAATCCATTCCCCCAGACCCGTAGATCTGGCGTTATCCCTCGTTCAAATGAACGTTCCTTGGAGCACGCTTATCACGTCCCGTGTCTATACCCTGCCAATCTGCCACCGAAGGCGCTGCGTCGGCCTTCTCGTGTCAAAGCTCTCACCTCAGTCCCAAGGCAGACGCTGTCTAGAACCTCGATGAGATCCCCCCGTCCTGATCATCACTAGGTACATGTCATGACGTACCATGATGGCAAGTGGTGTGAACCTCGATTCTCTTATTACGTGCCTGCTCTATCGGTACGGGTCGTCACTCTCTCGAAAGTCGACGCCCGCTTCTCTCGCCGTCGCTTGCTTGGCATCCTTCGATTCGTCCCCAATGTCCAAGTCAGCTTTTGGAGCTTCTCACAGCCCGCGGCTAGGGCTGTCCAGCTCCTGGCCGTTTGATATCCGAGTCTGCAATCCGTGGACCTTACGCCACGGAAAATGATGCATCCCATTTCGGACTCATATGGGAATCGATGACATAATCGGCTGTACACATCCTGTCCGACATCTCTCAGCAGCGCGGCGCAAAGGCTTTTTTCCCTACAGCGACGACCAGGCAACTCCGCAAACATCTATTGGAGAATTCCCCACCCACCATGGTTGAGAAGACGCTGAGTACCGGAACTCTGAATCTCCGATTCATGCAGAATGCCCGACGAGCCCAGCAGCTCCCGCGGGTCGAGCAAGAACAGGCCCATGTAAAGGACGACGCAGAGTGGGAGGTGTCGCCCCGAGTCAGAGAGGCATGGGATGTGTGTGCTTATCGCGGCGAGAAGACGTGCGTTCCCATTCGTGTTCCGTTCGTTCTGACAATGTACATTTACGACGCGTGTTGTGGACTTGGGTATCAGTGTTACTTACGAAACGTCTTACCTTCCATTTCTCTTCCCTTCCCTTCACGATACGCCTGCTGCGGACGGGCCGTCACGATCTTTATCTCCTTCAAACGCATTGCCTCCACGAGGTCGGCGAGTTTTTGGCAAACGCGGCGAAGAAATTACTCAGGAGGTCCGCGGTTCGTCCTTACATCATAGGATCACTGAGCTAACCATCGTGGCTTCGTTTCCAGGCCTCAATTTCAAAAGCGGACGCCGCGCCCCCAGAGAGCATGGACCAACAGGCAACCGAACCGACTAAAAAGAGCCGGCCGCACTCGATATCGTCCACTGGCATCGCTTCTCTCACGAAAAAGGCCAACAAGGATCCTTCCAACGACGCGAAAAATGTTATTTTTAACATGACAGGCGTCGGGACGGACTTGCGCCAATCTTCGTCATTGCAAAGCACCTCCTTCCTCCGACCGTCCGGTGTAGACGGACCGGCAGACCTAACCAAGACTTGCGATTCCACGAAGACGCCACCCCAGTCGTCAACCGGAGCTACGGATTCCTTCAAACCAAAGGTCAAAAGGTCTCGCACGTCAGGGGAAGTGGACAAAACAAAGAAGAAGGCGAGGCGGACACTGGTTGAGTAATCAAACGAATCCCCGCACGTATTCTTCGGTTGCCGAGGCGAACATGGATACTCATCATACCGATCTGCGCAGTGGCGAACGGATCGCATCTGGCGTCGAGGATCGACCGTTATGACTCGTTCCCTTGCACCTGCTACGTACTTTTGCCCCGATGGTTCCATTACAGCATGCTTTCGCCCAAATCGGTTCCCCTTGCGCACTTGCGGCACTTTGGTGTCATTAGTTGATATGATTACTGTAAGGCGCTTATGAAACTTTATCGGCGCGTCCTTGATGGCGTTGATCCCGGCCTGCCGCGTTTTTCATCCTAGTGTCAAATGTGAAAAAGAAGGTTCGTGCCTTTCATAGCCCTGCGCGCACTTTTTTCTCAATAGAAGTTCTTCATGTGGAATGCTCGCCACGTCATGTTCGTTCTGTGCATGGTTCCAGGCGGCCATACTGCGGACATGCAGCAGACCCCTCCCATGCCGCACGTGTTTCCTCTCCCACCCGCTCACAGCTCGCCCTTATCGCTTGGACATTCCATCTGGAGAGTATGCACTATGCACACACAGTACCGTTGCGCTTGGGGCGCATGACATTCCAGTGCTAGTACCGTTTCTCGCTACCTCGGCGGCCGTGTCTGGGATAAGCATCTGCCATATCTTGGCGCTAGAATCGTTCACTTTACCCCCCCTTGGTCATATTCATTGCCATTGATACTTGCTCGTGACATGGACGTCCACGAGTTGACGAGAGAATGAATGGATTGCATCATCGTTCGCATTTTCAGGGGTGGGTATTCGCCACCTTCCTTTGCGAGGGGCCCTCGTTACGGTACCGTTGGCGATAAACACTCTTGACGCCTTTACCACATGTATGGGATACTCCTTGCAAGTCACTCGCGTGTCCTTGTGTTTCAGGGGCGTCCAGGGCTCGAGGGTTTACGCCAAAGTGCGACAGAAGACGGTTGACCCGTCCGACGATGATATCATGACAAAGTTCATTGTGCATCGTGCGTGCCACCGTACCATGTTTTTTTTCTTCTCACCGAAACCTTGTCCCGGAAAGTCTCGTTCAAGAATTCGAGAAGCCCATGGTGGGGGTTCCGTGCTGGTGACGCAGAACGGCGTTGACGATGCGTGCCCGCACTCGAATGACCCCGCGTTTCCCCGGGTTCTTGGAGCCGTGTTGACCCGCCACGCGTCATACGTGATGCATGGCCTGGTAGCCAATACGCATGAGTCTCGCTATCTCGGTGACAATGCGGGGCAGCAGTGTGCGATATATGCCCCATCGGATATGCTTGAATATGCAATACGCAATATTGAATGTGGAATGATGCCTGATGATGATGAACGTTGTGGTTCGATGCTTCGATGCTTTTTTCCATTCACGAACGTGCTCGTATTGCTCCGGGGGCCTGCTCATTGTAGGGACGTGTCGTTCTTCCTGCCTCGTCCGTTCTGGTCCAGATAACGAGGCCGGGATCCTGATAGCACTGATCCATCGCGCGGGTCGGGTCTTGACGTCATCTGTGCACGTGAGCATCCGACTGTAAAAATCGAATGTGGATCCGAGCGCGTGCGCGGCGAGATGACACCGTCGGCGTCGTCCTGGTAGGTCGTGATGTATCAATATCATATCACGTATCATCGCATCGATGATATCGGAACAGGGGTACGGACGCTTCTCAAAGAAAAAAAGGGCACACCAATCAGTGGCCTTGTAGTCAGACGGTGACAGCATTCCTAACGGCACCTCGTCTTCGAATTCGGTTCCATGCCAAGCGGACACGATCTGGCCGTCTTCTTTGGCCCACCCCTGAGATAAGTACCAAGACGTGCTATCGCGATGCCGCTCTCACGTCGCACGGGGCCATGTCGTACGAAATTGAATTGGCATCGAGGGAGAGAGAGAGAGGGAGAGTAAAAACGTGCAACGGCGTGAAATGGCATAAATACCGCGTTCGTAGGAAATGAAACAGTCATAAAGATAATCGTCATCTGTCCGATCGTATTTGTATCGCACCAAAGACGGTTGGGAAAATGAAGGCGCGCGGAGGCGAGCAAGCGTTCCTGATGATGTATTGATTCCGACGTGCTTTTCCATAGCCGCCTTTTTCCCTCGTTCATTGCAATGCCTGGAGTGAGGGGAACGAACCGTTCTCATCGGCCGTTATCTTTCCTTGGGAAGCTGGCCCCGTCTGCAGTGTAGAGCTGGCGCTCACACGGTGAGGCGACGGAGCCCCCGTTTGCGTTGGAACCGGGCGTGAGCTCTCCGCGCTCGTTCACCCGCATGCACGTGCCTCCGCTCGAGAACGAGAGGTACATCGTGCTGGGCGAACCTTCCCTACATCCCCAAGAGGACATGCCCAAGGAAGAGCCGGCAGACGACCCCGCGAACCGCACCGAGGAGAACTGGGATGTGGGCGCCCCGGAGCACATGGAATGAAGTGCCACAGAACCCGCCGTCGTCGAGAGCGTGCCCGCAGCTTCCCGCGATCCGAGGGACTCGATGGTCGCCATGCGGCGCACGAAGCCACCCATCATGGCAACATATTCCTCTTCCTCGCTGCTGTAATCCTCCTCTTCCCCGCCGGAGGGCGATGACCGCGGTTCGGAGGATACGTCATGCATCGCCGGTCCGCTGGAAATGGATCGCCGATGACCTTGTAAGCGCGCGTACTCGTCCGTGTCTTCACATGGGGACACCCCGGTACAACCGTCCGGTCTCTGAGGGTTGTACATGTCCAGATAAGGATAAGTAGGCCCGGAGGCGCCATAACCGTAAGAATACACGAGTGCGTCGGCCTCCTTGTCTTTTTCTTTGATGGATTCACCGTCCTCGCGGGTGGATGAGAAGGACTCCGGACCAACGCTGGCCTGTGAAGCGCGGCGTGCATGCGTATTCTCCCATGTCGAATTTGTTTTTCCGGAATCAGAGTGAACACCACTGCCACGATGACCAGGCCTCCAGGATGCGCCAGATTGGATCTCTGGTGAATCATGGGTGACAGTCGGACCGCTGAGCCGCTCCAGTTGCAAAGACATATCCAAAAGCATTGTATCCGGTGCCACATGAGTGACCGAGCTGCGAGTCGTTCGTCGGAACATACGAGGTAGCCACGAGGGTGTTGTGACGGCACTAACAGATTGTGGCTGGGACGGCGTCTCAAGCGCGACCCGTGTTTGTGATGATCCGTGACTCGTCGCGTGACTCGAAGTTCTCCGAGATGTGGGTGGCGAGATCCTCGGGATTGCAATGTCCCTAGGAGGTTCGGAATGAGTACGCGAATGACCCGTACAGGAAGTCGACGGCGTGAGGGTGCTAATTGAGTTGTACTTGGGTAACGTGGTATTAGATCGATTGAGGGTATTGTTAGAATCTTCGGATCGCGTGAATCTAAGCGTTGATTTTGAAAAATGGTGTGGAGATGAAGTCGAAACAGGCGAGATGTCCTCGGGATCAGATGACAAGTATGGAGAATATTTTGGACTATTGACCTCAGAGGCAGGGTGGCGGATCCCGTAATATGAACGTAGAGTATAGATAAACAAGAGCTGTGAGGTGAGAACGATCAGCGTTTTTTCCAGACACGTGTCAACGACAAACTCACCGCCATCGTCAACGTCAGGACAAGTCGCAGTATTGCTGCGGCCATCCACGCGGTGAATGGCGCTGTACGACACGGGGTGGTCGCATTCGTCGCTGACGTGTACCAAGTAATATCAATGTCCCAGTCACATGGCTGACTAGGATGCCACAGCGAGACAAGAACAAGATTCAATATAGCGCCAGCATACAACAAGAGCAGATAACATGTGCGGAAGAGTGCTCTCACGTAGCGCCAGGCGCGAACATGCCCTCGCTGAGGAAATAGTGGCATGAAAATCGAAGTAGTCGTGAGAGCAACTGCAACCGCAGAGATGATACCAAGAACGAGGGCGAAAATATGTCCAGTGTCGCCTGGCCCGTCGGCAAATGCTACAAAGTAACGGATAGTAGTGTACATTGCCCAGATACCTAAGAATGTGGTATGTAAGAATTGGTCGCAAAAAAGACCAGCGGGGATAGCGTACCGAAGAGAAGTTCGAATGCAAAGTTGATCGCATACAGGCGACGAAGTTTCATTTTGGTTTGATGGTCTTCTGAGCTCTTGTGTTCGGCAGGTGTGATGGGGTCACCTAGAAGATTAAGCCCGAGATCCCAACCTGACCTAGGTCCGTCGGGGTGAGTCGGTTGCCGTTGTATGAGGTCTTGGTAAGCCGTAGACGAAGACAGTCGGCTTGTCGGATTCCCGTCTCTCTCTGGTGCGGGACGAAGAAAGGGAGCAGCAGAGCGCAAGGGAAGGTCAGAGTCATTTTCGTTGGTGAAGATGGAATGGTGTAGGCTGAGGGCGTCCATGGCAAAGAGTGGGCGAAGTGGCAAGGCGAGCCTGAAGTAGCATGTGTAAAGGATCGTGAGTCCACGAATGAATGGATATAGACACCACGAGAGAAAGAGAGGACACGAACACTTTTGTTCTCTTTGTTCATAAATATTGGTGCTTGTTTTACCGTGCAGATATGTTCGCGTTGGTCTTTCCCTGGTAGTACGGAGATCACGCGTACGAATGTATGCATGCCTGGTCAGCGTTGAACAGCATTGGAAACAGAACGTCGAACTGACTTACAGTCGAAGGAATCAACCGTGAACACGCTAGCACGATGCTTGACATGACTTTGTTGACCCTTTTTTGTTTTTAACATAACCTTCAAGGTTTTCCAGTTTAGGCCACTTTGTGGTCGATTCTAACCGATGGACCAATCAGAATGCGAGAATGATTATTCGTACCACGTAATCGAAGATATCAAGAATCCATCAGATTGGGTAAACTGCAAAATTGACGAGATTAATCCATCCCTCTTCCTGAACCTCGTTACGACGTCACTCATGACATGGCTGCCTTCACAACGTCAAACTCTTCCCTACTAAGGTTGTACAAGTTGCTTGCGGGCAAAGCGTCGTTGAAGATAGGGCCCAGACTGTGCTTCTGTGCATCGGAGAACGTACCGCCACACAATGCTGAATACGTGTGAAGAAGTCTAGACATGCAGGCCCATCCGTGAGTAATCGCCAAGCGTAAGGGAAGCCACTAACCTGACAATGTTTTCTTGGAATTCGACGTCTCGCTCATTATCACCGTCCGCCCCGAAAGGGATGGGCTCTACTAGTGCAGATATGAGCGCGTCCAACAGGCACGAGCCATCCGAAGCAATATTATTCTGTAGTGCTCCCATGGCAGTACGAAACGTTGACACAGACGCTGGATCCGAGAGCATGGATGCGTGGGAATTGGGATGAACTGGCACATTTGTGGACGAAGGCGTGGGGACGCCGACTGATGTGTTCAGGGTCTCCCCAGATGTCGGGGTAAGTAACGTGTTTATTAGAAACGATGTCTTGCGCCGCAATGTAATGTCTGAGTCTGTCACGGATAAGATGACACGGTTTAGCGAAAGGCATCCGAAGGACAACTCACCCTCGAGAGTGTTACGCAAAATACTCCAACCCTTTAGATCAGTAAATTTTTTGACTGCGGCAGCGTTGTGTTTCAATAGACCAGACAGCGCATACATGGCTTTCGATCGGGTGCCTGCGGAGTTGGACAAAGGTGACAGACATGCAAGAATTGTAGGAATGGGATCCAAAGACAAATACTGCGAAAAGCAGAACCAGTCTGTCGGTTATCGATTCAGGGAGGAAACTCCACCCGACTTACAAACAATTGGGCTGCAGGATTATTCTGCAGTGCCGTTCCCAGCACCCATAAAGTTTGCAAGCGCAACCCGTCTGTGGTGGAGGAAAGGCCAATGAGACCATGCAAAGGTTCCCACATCTTCAGCTTTACGAGATCTATGAGGAATGAATATCACGTAGGTTAGGGTGAAGGCAAACGTACCGTTTGCATTATCGATGCTTTCCACGAGCTATCATGCCGCGGGGCTCGTCGGTTTCGAAAGGATTCCTCAATGTCACTAAAGTTACGTACCATTTCCAAGTCATCCATGGCGGCTATGCGTTTATCGTCATCTTTGGAAGCGTCAAGAGCGACATCGAGGGCTTCCTTCATCAGCTGTGCATCTGGTTTTCCGAGAATGTAGTCGATGATGGCAGGGTCGATGTCCCTTCCCTCTGTGACGGCTGCACGATCGCTTGGAGCAGAGTGCTCAATACTCCATCGTAAAAGAGATTCCATGGCGCTAGAATGAGCCTGGGGTTAGTTGCAAGTTGGGCCAACCTTTAAATGATCTCATATTCGACATTGTACGAGAATGATCTACTCCTATCACAGCCAGGTTCGGCTGCTCCGGCATCTACGCGGAGTTTGTCGGGGTTTGAACGATACCTACCTGCCATCGTTGGTTCCATCATTTTTCTTGTGTTCACGTCGAGCATGGGTGAGTCTTGTTTTTGACTTGTGGTGGTGATGATTTTCTATACCATATGTTTTACCACATTCCGAACACAATGTGTGGACGAAACCTTGATTTCAGCCTTGTCTGACTTTTGCGCAGTCATTTTTGTCGGGTCATGTGTGCTAATTGTTATTTTCAAGGCGGGACCTGCTCCTCCGTTGGTGAGGTGTGTATACCTCACTCATTATTCCCTCCCGATGAGATTTATTCGATGGGCGGACTGATCACATTCTTGCCCCAAGTCCCCTCGTGTACAATATGGGGACGGCGAGAGTCCTTGTGGAAATGCATCGAAATCTGATCTTTCTTATGCCCTGGTGTCGTGCAGTCACTGAATCACCGTATCTTGCAGCATTCGTGGGACGGCAAAGTGCTTCGCTATGTCATTACCGTGTTCACTGCAACGCGCTTCGGATAATGGGGTATCTTGGCGCGTTTTCTGCATCGTGGCGGGTTGCAAGACGTTCATTGGCTGTGGAGAGGCGCGCTGGAGTCGTGCGTTCGATGCAGATACAGCCTTTGAGTAGGTATAAAGCTTCTTGGTACCCTTTGCATGTAGGCAGTGCTCTCCTATAGTATCTTTGCGAATGCATCGACGAGTCGCCCATACCGTCGCGGCTGTCATTCCGCACACATACTCGGCGGAGCGGTCAGCGAGAACGCAGGACCCCGCCTGGGTCGTTGCGGAGGCAACTAACCATTATGGTAGAGGAGACGCCGATGTTCCCCAACAGGACTCAGGTTCCGACCTCGGCTACGACGTGGCTACGCCCGACGACAACGAACAACAGCACTGGAGGCGTCTCGATTCACTCGGAGAGAGCATCCTGAGTGGCCTGGACGGTCCAGGGGAAGAAGAGCAGGACAGGATGAGGAAGAGTCCAGAGAGCATGCACAGTCCTCTTCACAGGGTCGCAGAGGAGAACGTGAACCCTCCTGCACCCGCTGATCCCGATGATTCTGCACCACAGCTCGAACCAGAAGACATTGAAGAGGCCATCGAATGGGAACTGGAAGAACATGGCTTGTACAAGGGTGGGTCGCTCTTGACCATACTTGGTTTAGTCTCTCATTGTCGATTAGGATCATACAAACGACTCTTGGCACTGTATACGTTCGTGCCATTGTCCGTGCTGATCACCTTTGGCGTCCTCGCGATGCTGCCACTGTCCGTGTGGCCCCATTCGAGCGCTCCGTCGCCTTATCCACCGTTCTTCCCTACTCCCCTCCCAGAGTTTCTTCTCTCGTCGGCTATGTTTGGGCTGGCGCACCAACTACGCGTTCCTCTTTACACCGCGTCGTCGCTTTTACTACGCCCCGACATCGCCTCGCTTTTACTACGCCCCGACATCGCCTCGCTTATGACCACCTTCTTACACGTGTCGATCGTCAACCTCTTGCGTCTTGCATCGCTTACACTTCTACGTGTCCGTCACAACATGGATGGTCTCAAGCCAACGTGGCAGGATCCGTCCTTTCACACCGTGTGGTGGCTTTCCTTCAATATCGCAGAGGTCTTGATGGCCCTCGTACAAGGCTATCAACACATCATGTGCTATCGTGATGTAATGGTACCCCCTGGTAGGGAACGCGAGTTTTTAGCGCTGCTCAAGGACAGAATCACTCTATCGCATAGTGATAGGACCCCCAATGGGTGGCAGAGCTCTTCCGAGCACCTGGCAGAGAATTCTCACGACGATCTTCGACAGCTCGAAGACCAAACGGGAGAACACGCGCAAAGGAACGCGAATGCATTCGATGCACGCATTCAACAGAATTTCGACAAGTATCTCGCCGCAAAAGCAAGAGAAGAACTCGAAGAAGTGTACGGTGTTGCGCCCATCGTACGTCTCACGTTGTTCATGTGCAACACGATGTGCCGTCTCACTTTCATCCGCAGAAAATCCCCGTCTCTGTGTCGTGCTTGCAACGTTTTGATTCAATCATCCTCTCCGTCGGTCTCACGCTTCTCGTGTCGTCGGCCTATCTCCGCTCGCCGCTCTCCGTCCCTGTGACAGACAGCAGGATCATCTCATACCCGGTCATCTCTCACAAGCCGTTCGTCGTCACGTTCCCAATCGTACTCTTTGTCCACTCGTCCCTTGCATCGCTTTATACGCCTATGATTCTCCCCCGTATCGGCATCCATACCGCTGCGTACGTCAGCGTTCTCGTCAGTTTGATGTGTTTCTTTGCAGGTCTGGCGGTGTGGGGTGCCTTGTCGTAACCCCTAGCTGCGCTCGCTAAATGGGGCGCGGAGCGAATATATATGTACTGGGTTGATCTCGGATATCGGGTCGATTATCTATTGATGTGTCTTACGGATTCTTTGCATGAATGTAACAAAAAGCGCGCATCGTTGAACGAACTTGGCGAACTCGCGGGTGATGCAGCGGCCCAGCCACGGATCAATATAAATACCGATTTGGTCTCCTCTAGACGGTGTACAGCTATGGTCCGTATAGAGTTCTGAAAGTCCACCTGGCTATGCGCAATCGTTCTCGTCTGCGCCAAACAACCCTCCGGCCCAGCGCGTAAGAACGGACCCTATTGCACCGAACAAGAATGACCAATCGAACAATCCTCCAAACAGTGAGTACTGCGGGAGAGAAGAGAACAGGTTGACGTCACGATCGTCCCCGACGCCCATACTTGAAGATGAATGAGGCAAAGGGGGGAACATCGTCCGCAGCTGGACCAATGTGGTAAGGAGATATATGCCCTGGAGTAATGACAAAAAAGGGTTCAATACACCGATGGGGTTTCTGACGTGGGAAGCAAACCATGAGCTGTGCTAATAGAAGCAACATCAACGAGGCGGAGATATTGCGAGATGTAATTCGAAACGCCTGATCATAGAATGGTCATTCAATGCGCGGTTTTTCTTGTGTTCTCTTGTTCCCGGAATGGTCCGACTTACCTTTGTTACGCCTGTGAGGACCACTCGGACGCTGCTGAGGATGATCGCTCCAACTAGGATTAAACTGATCTGCTTGGAGAGCGATGGAATATCTATGTCGGGCTTTCCTGATATGGCTGGCAATAGGGAAAATAGGTAAGCGAGGGTGTGCGCGATAATGTCCCCATAAGATGCTGTTTTGTCATCCATAGATGAAGGTGGAAGCAGCAGATTCGTAATGGACTGGCAGAGGCGAGCGCATATCAGCGGAACGGAGGCACGGGCAACGCCACATGAGTACTTGCGCTGAACACCCTACAAATGCAATAGACCGCCCATGTTCTGCTGAGGATTTTGCCGCGGATAGAGAGCGCGAATTCAGTGCTTTCGCGATGGCGTTTCAATGTGGCTACCCTCGTTGTCATTTGTGATTCGAGCGCTTGCAGACCGATGAGTTCCTGTTGTAAGGACCCCTGATCTGGTGGAAGTCACTGAATACCTCACGTGCTCGGTAATTCAAAAGGGAATGAAACCTTACGTGCATCACGTTTGAAAGTCGCCCGCGATAGCCAAGAGCCATCGATTTGGGGCTGCCACTGATGCTCAGCCACATCCTGTCGTTAAGAGAGAAGTTCATACCTTTGCAGCCACATATACATCGAGATCGCGCGTCCGTTCACGTAAGTCAGACCGCACCCGCTCGAGGGCATTCTCCGCCGAAGCAATAGAAGCAACGGAGGGGACAGCCCTTTTTTTTTTGCAAAAAGGAAAGATTGAGCGATGGCGTTTCTCCGGTCACATTAATAGATGACTTACGCCTTGCGCGCAAATGTCCCCCATGCCCCGTTGACGGCACCTAGACCTGATAGAAGCCCGAGGACGATAGTTCCGAGGACCACTAGCCGAGCGGCTGTCGATGCAAGCGGATTGTAGGACGTGAATTCCGCGGGGAGTGGGATGAATGACAATGTAAAGATAAAAAGAGCGACAGGGAGTAAGAAAGCGATGACTCTGACGTTGAGAAGGCTTGGTGTCTCTAAAGCGTCCGATTAATTGTCATACATCACGATGTGCATGTGGTGACGGACCAGAGCGGTATGCGAGAACCATCGAGAAGGAAGCCGGGATGACAACTATGATGGTTGATAATAGGAGGAAGAGAGTTACCCTCCACGTGTACAATCGGATGCTGGGAACAGACGTCATCGGTCAAACGCGAAGGAGCTCGTGCGAGCACTTACTAAGGATCGAGGAGGTTGAACCCTTGACAGAGCAGCATGGCGAACAACATGCAGCACTCTGTGAAACAGATTGAAAAGGATGATTGCGCAAGGGTGGAGTGCCATGACTCTGTTGAACTTGACTTGGGCGTTGTCGCCACCTGCGGGAGAGCATCTTGCGTGCTAGTGGCAGGAGTGAGAAGCCCAAGGTTGTTATATAACCCTCTTTTCAGGAACAGGCGACAACATAGAAAGACACAGATGCTAGCTCAGAGTTCGTCAGTACTCTCGATACGCGTGATGCAGACACGAACCTCGCGCCGAGCAAGAGCAGTCCGGGCAATAACATGGTGGTACGGGGAGAGACATGTAACCCTAACCTTGCCGTAGGGTTTCGACACTGCCCCGCCTGCCACCACTTTGGCTGCACCCACAACCAGACGACGACGACAGCGAGCTACGACATGAATGAACCAAGTCACAAGGCAGAGCCAACAACAAAAATTGACGACGAGCACGCAACCGGGACCAGCATCTCGCATTCACACCAGCCTCAGCCTCAGGTAATGTCCACTTTCATCTTTCCTTTTCCCTGGTCTGATGCCGTGTCCAGCAAGAGATCATTTCTGCTGCACAGAGAGGCGATCTTGCGACCATTCAACAGCTCATCGAGTCAGGCAATGCTACCGTAAATGACAGAGATGACCAGAATGTGTTCGTCACACCTGCCGAGCTCTTTGTCCGTCTACTGTATACTAACCCCCTTGCGCAGTACGCCACTCCATTGGGCTGCGATCAATGCCCAGCTTTCTACCTGTCGATATTTGATTGAACAAGGCGCCGAGGTCGACGCCATCGGTGGTGATCTTCAAGCAACCCCCCTCCAATGGGCTGCGCGAAACGGATACCTCTATGTCATACATTTGCTGATATCGAATAATGCCGACCCAACTATCTGTGACTCGCAAGGATACAACTCTTTGCATCTGGTCACCCACTCGTCGTCTGTCATGCCTCTGCTCTACCTGCTCCATCAACCCGTCAATGTGGACTCCCGCGACCTGCAAGGGCACACGTCGCTCATGTGGGCAGCATACCAAGGAGACGCGCTCTCCGTTGACCTGTTGTTGAAGCATGGTGCAAATCCGAATCTGAAAGACGATGCTGGCCTTACGCCCCTCCACTGGGCTGTGGTAAGAGGAAACAGAGTCATCCTTCGTCGCCTGATAGAGATGGGCGCCGATATCCATGCGAAGGATGTGGAAGGACGAGCTCCAAGAGATATGGCCATCGAACTCAAAAGCTTGGGTGCATGGAAGCGCGCCATGGAGGAAGGTGGCATGTCTGAATTCGGTGTCAAGAAAACGAAACCACTAAATGAAGTAAGCGCTGCCGGTACGGCGCGATACATCCTTACTGATGGCCTCTGCAGAGAAATACCAAAATTGCCATCTTTGTGTTACCTTCAATATTCCTGTACATTATCTTTACTACCTTGAGTATACTTCCATGGTATACTGGCATAGTACTCTCGATGGCCGAATTTTTTGCCATGCACCACGTGAGTTTATCACCCTAGCATTGGATTCAGCTCGTTTATAATACACAAAGATTGTTACCCGCGTTCTTTTGAACAAAAACAGTTATACTGGGACCGTCAGTCAAAGTCCATATTTTGCGGGCATAATTGCCGCGTCCATGCTATGGGTTGGATATGGCTGGGCTACTAGACTTGTCAGAGGTAATGTATCAGTGCCATCTGTGTTGTTCTTTCCTAGCCTCACAGCCTCTGTCAGAAACTCCTCAGCATCCGTTTATCCACCTGGCTTTCGCTCTCGCCTTTGGCCTGTGCGCGTACAATTTCTTCCGAGCTATCGCCCTTGACCCGGGTGCATGTCCTCGGCCGGCAAACGACGCAGAACTCAAGGCGGTATGTTGTGCCCTAGTAATTTCCACTGCCGCGCTGACGCAATAGTGGTGCAGATAATAGAGGATTTGGCCTCGGAAGGGCGACTCAATGGTCAAACGTTTTGTATTCAATGCATGGTGGGTGTCATTTTGTGTTTTGTTGTTCGTTCTCCGAATCGTATCTAGGCGAGGAAACCCCTTCGGTCGAAACACTGTCGTGTATGTGACAGGTGTGTCTCGAGAAGCGACCAGTAAGGTGTTTACACACGCTCTCGGTCCACCTTTCTAACCTTTCCGACATCAGTCATTGTCCGTGGGTGTGGAATTGCGGTTCGTTTTCTTGTCAAATAGAGCCCCACGTATTGACTATTACTGCTAGTTGGTGCAAATAATCATCGCCAATTCCTGCTGTTCGTGACAACTCTGGTTATTGGCATCGTCTTGTTCGACTACCTAAGTTACGAATGTGAGGCACAAACACAATCTGCCGTGGCCCCGCTGACCATTAGCTGCAGTTTTCGTCACCGCCCTTCCACAAGAGCCACTTCCGAGTGACTGCTCACCCATCCTATGCGGCCCAGCAACCAAAGACGCGTTCCTTCTCTCCATCGCATTTTGGTCTACTCTCCAGCTCTCCTGGACAACAGTACTCCTTGTGACGCAATACTGGCAGGTCGCTCGTCAGCTCACCACGTTCGAAGTCTCCAATCTCGGTCGATACGGCTTCATGGGCGGCCGTGGCGGCCTCGCCGCAGGCGGTGGTGGAGCGGGTCTTCAAATGGGGCATCGCCACCATCACCAACATCAACCTGCATCGGGTTCCGAGCGGGGCGACGAGGACAGCGAGGCAGAAGGCGAAGCACACAAGCATAATCATCGACATGGCAGTATGTTCGCCATGGCGACCGCGCCAGGGACATGCGGCGGCTTCCTGCTCAACCTACTCGGACTCGACAGGTTCACGCGGGGTCGAGCGGCACATGGGCTTGCGCTCGCGTCGTCGGGTGCGCGTTCGAGGAATCCGTTCGATTTGGGTGTCGTGAGGAATTGTAAAGATTTCTGGACGATGGGGAAGGAAGTTGGGGTTGAGTATGGGCAGGTGTACGATGTTCCACTCGAAGGATTCGAAGAGATGAAGCGGAAGAGGGAGATGGAGAGGGGAGAAGTGGAGCACGATCCGAGTGAGGGGAGGAATAAGGGCCTATTGGCGACGCTTGGGTTGAGGATGGGAGGATCGAGTCGGAGGGGGTACGAACCGCTCAGTCAAGTATAGTGTGCTTTGCGCCTGTTCATTTTAGTCGCGCCTTGACTCCTTTGTTCCCATCTCCCCGCTACTTGTTTTTTTCTACTTGACTGATAGCTATTATAACCTGGACTCTGATATCATTGACCTACACTACGCTATCCTATAACTTCAGCAGGTGTCCTTGGTCCGGCACCCTATAAAATACACGCAATGTTAATTTCCACATAACTACAGATAGTCTATTGTGTCTTTAGGGGCTCTGTGAGCTTGAACGAGCTCAAACAGAGCAAAAAAGGCTATAATCGACCGCTTTACTCTCTGTATGTTAATCAGCCCCTGACTGCCTGGTCCTTCTGCAAGTGCCTCTTCTCCCCCCCGTGCTCGAGAGCTTTTCCCCCTTATGGTGCCCTCTGTTGTCAAAGCCAGCCCCATCGCATTCATGCCGTGAATTCAGGTTGAAATCATCCTTTGCAAGCCAGGAATACAATATCAAGTGTGCAGGCACTGAGGCTCTGCTGTTCAAGATCAACTTTCCGAATGGCTGTCTTTGCGTTTACTCTCCTCGTTCAGTGACATGTCACCTGCAGTATTACCTTCCGCCATTGCATACGGCGGAGGGTCGCGACATGGCAAAGAAACAAAAGTTAACCTGGGATCCTCGAGACTTGGGCACTCGATCGCTCAGAACCTTGAGATGATCAATAGATACATCACAGGGGATACGAGCTGTGGTTGCCTGGATATCAGGCAAGTGGGCGGAACATTGACGCGAAGCAAGGAAAGCTGGGATTCTACACATATTACGATCCTCTGATGAGCGGTTTCGATTTCTTCTGGTTCAGGAACTTCGAAGTGAAGGTGGACATGATATATACCGGTCGGCAACATGGCCAAGGATGTGTGAGTGCTGGCAGATAACGTCATGGATATAATAGCCACTCGAAGCCGGTACGGTTCTACTTCATATGCCTGCAGAAAGGCGAAGGGGGGTTAGCAAGGGACATATCATACAAAGAGACGAAAAGCAACCTGATATCCTTGAAATTCGGGCAACTTGAATATTCGAGTTCTAGCGTAGAGTGCTTCGCAAACCACTTGTACAGTACGCCGATGAACTGAACATGTGAAAGTTCGGTGCGTATTCTCTGGCACCCCCCTCCCCTGATGCTCTTCCTGAATGCTGTAAAAGTAGACTGCAACAAGGACCGAATCGAGTGGTGCAGGGCTTTCGGCCAGTTGTTCTGTGGACAATCCTTGACTTTGGCGCTTTCAATCAGATCTACTGCACCGTGAGGATCTAAGATCCCGAAAGCTTTCAATTCCCCTATAGCCCGCGGATCCCCGTCTGCCCAGTCCGCGTATTTTTTTGGCTAATTCCTCGTATGGGAAAGGGGACCAGATCCCGTAGATTGAACAAATCCGTTTTCGTGGGCTTCCTCGAGCTTCACTTTGGGAAGGGGGCCCGCATAGGAAAAAGAGAACAGAAGCACATAGAGAAATGATTCCACATCATCGAAATGTGTGTCTCTGGCCCAGGAGAACATTGAAGAAAATATAGGGGAAGGTACCCTTGTGGTGATGTGAGCGCAAGGCTATATGGTGTTTGTAACTATACTCACCGTTCGCAAACCTTTGACATGTCTACTCTCATCTGGTTTGGTGGGCTCAGTAAAGGCCCGAGATGTCTCGGAAGACTCGTCATTGGATTCGGTCGGTGCATCAGAAACGGGGGTAGGCTCTCTTCGGCTTCCCGCAGAATGGCTATATCGAAGTCGATCAGGTATCTTCGCTCTTGCCATGGGTAAACGCCCACTACGGTGTTATTCTCGTTAATGTCGCTGTGTAGAATACCGATTCTCGCAAGAAATTCATGCCCTTTCGTGCGGGTACACCGGCATGTAAGTTTAATCATGATGTAGGAGCACAATACACACCCAATAGTGCACCGCGCAGCCCTCGCACAAAGTCGTGCAAACCCCGTATCTCACTGGGCGCTTCAAGTCAGAGACAGAAATCCTGAGCACCCGATTTTCAACCTGAAGGCGATTGATCCGTTCGTCAAGAAAGCCTCGGATTGCACCGAGTGTTGTACACATCATGCCATTCCTCTCGGCATTGAATGTCCTGAAGGGGTGTCAGTGAATCTGTCCGTGATTAGAGAAGACGACTTGCTTGCGCGGAGCAATGACGTTCGGATGAGGTTGGTGCTCCGCCAGCCTCCTCATAACCGCATCCTGGTCCGCGACCCGCCCGAGATCCTGCCACCACATCTTGAGAGCCAACCTTGTTTCATCATCCTCGAGATCAAGTACGCAGAATACTGTCGTCCCACGACCATGGATCGAGCTGGAGGTAAACAAGATCCCCAGGCACGTGTGACGGTACACACGTGTCGGGAAAAAAACCATTCGCTCTTCTGGTTCGATTGGGGTTTCGACATGCTTGCATTTCTTGGTTCTTGGGTTCTCATGATTATCACCCACGATCTCAGAGTGCGTCCTCTTCGAAGATGTCGAAGATGCAATAATCGTTTGCTGGGGGAGATAATCCGAAACCTTGGGTTTGGACGTAACACTGCTCGTACGGGATGAGACAGGATGCACCCTTGATCGGGACGTAGCCGCGGTACTGCGGGCACGGGTGGCAGATGAGCCAGCAAACCCATTTGACGAAGGAGCGGAAGAAGCCATTGCGACTGACTCTTTATTGTCCGTCCTTGTCGTGCGAGAGGTGGTCGGTGCGTTCGATGGGGCCGAGAGGTAGGTGGCACCGTTTCCTCTGCACATCCGTTTTTCACATTTCAGTTCGATATCCGGGTTGTGCCCCAGCTCGACCTTGTCCGCTAACGCGAGACCGAGCAAGATTCGAATGAACCCGATGCAGCCGCGGCCATCAGCGAGTATTAGTTCAAGACGTCCCGTGCCGCTGCCTCCTCCACGCAAGAACACCGCCTTGTCCTGAGTGATCATCATCGCGATTAATAGTGAATCCATGGTTGTGGGCGTTTCAAGCCACACGCATACCGCTGCACCTGCTCGAGGCCTGAAGCTATGTCCTTGTTCTTCGCTTCGCCCACCAGACGTGAGGCGGTAAAGTTGATATATCTTGGATCGACCGTTTTGAAGCCGTCTACAAATGCCTCGCGTGGCAGCAAAACGAAATCAGGTCGCATATCTTCTCCGTCCGGTTCATACGATAATGCCATGACATGTTTCTTGTCCTTGGGAGTTGCGAAACGACGGAGCAACCCCGCGTCCGCCGTGGCCAACTTGGGTTTTGCGCAAGTGAAGGCGTGATCAGTGATCTCATTGAGAAAGGAAACAAGATCATCTTCATCGATGGGCTCCCCGGGGAAAGTACTCCACTTAAATGAATACGTTTTTGTTTTTTTTGCTCTCGCTTCCTCTTCTTGACGTTCGTAGACGATGGTCCCAGCTCCTCACTGTTGCTTCCGGTGTCGGGCCGAACGCAGTCGTGCTCGTCAGCGTCCTCAAACGCCTGCCTTATAGCCCGTTGAACATCCTCACAACTTGGATCGAGAGGGATCTTGCCGTGGTAGCGACGGGAGGTAGTCCCTTCGAAGACTTCAACGATCCCATCATCAACGAATTGACGTAAGATATCCCTCGCTAGTTGGACCGATACGATATGACCAAATGCGTGGTCCGCAAGATCGTCCACGAGGTATCGTGCTTTCACCAATTCATGGTTAATCGCTTCGTCCAAAGTGGTGCGCGTGTGTGATTGGTCAGGCTGTCGGTTGGAGGCAGCCCGCTTCATGGAAGATGGGCGAGCTTCGGTACGGACTGAAAAGACAACATTTCCGTGGTCGCGCAGTTTGAGGAAATCCATGTTACGCTGGCGATACGGTAAGGTCAGGGCGGGATGGTGGGCAGAGGATCAAACGTACCAGAACGCGCACGACTTTCGCGTACTGTTATGCGCACGTGACAGCATTGGAAGCATTAGTGGCAGTTGCAGTACTTGTCCACGGTGCGACGCGTCCGAACTGGCCACGACAGTACAAGTAAATTACTCCACAAGGCAATTCTCTTGGGTCGTTATTTGTTCGACTACTGCTAGCCAGTCATAGCTGGTAAAGTGGAGTATCACAGTTTATTGACTAACATTGACGACACTAATTTAGTTTTCGGAGTTTCGGAAAACTGGCTTGGGCATACTATCACACATGTTCTCAAGATCACAGCTGAACATATTTACACAGATGCATAGCCTAGCCGAGATATAAGCAGCGATCATAGTTTCCGCCGTGGTTGGCTCCCCACCACTTAGGGAAGAGGTGAGCAGGGCCTACTACACCTTGGACAGCAAACGATAGGACGAATACCATAACCTGAGTACCACCATCAAGGGCTGCCAAATCGGTTATGAACGGCTATGCTCGGGCAAACACCGAGTAAGAACATACCTGCACCAACAAGGTAGTTATACTTCTGGAACCAGCGAGGGTGTCGCGTTCTGATCCACCACTGAGAAACGAATGCAACTAAAAAGTAGGACAAGAGTGGGGCGGTGATACCCGCGGCGAGAATGCCAACGAAAAAACTAGATGAGAAAACTTAAGTTGGGCCCACCATGCGGAGGCTGGGCACGCACCAAGCGAAAGGTGTGTACACGTAGTCGGCGCGGAGCTTCGGCCAGTAACGATGGATGAGCCAGAATGGCACCGGTACAGCAAGCCCGACGAAGTATGACCACGAGACCCACTGATACCTCTTTCCAGCCGAGAATAGCTCGTAACTCAGGCCACCCCATGCAATGGCTTGAGAGTTGTATTGTTGGAGTTGCTGGCCGGACCAGATATTCGTTCCTTCAACGGAGAGCAGGATCTCCCGCTGGTTGCTGACGATAGAGTTCATCAAGACTGCGAGCAGTTGTAAGAATTGGCAGAAAAGGGGCTACAGTCTTACCATAGTTCAGAATGGCACCAAGCAGAGTGCCAATGATCTGTGCACTGAAAGTGGCTTTGGGAGGGAGTTTGGCATCTTTTAGGTCACGTTACTCTTCGCTGCTGTAGCGTTACGCAGAAGACCTACACTGGCCGATCTTGAGGTCACGTAGCAGCAGATTGGCTTGTGAAGCAGTGTCTGAAAACAAGCTTAGCTCACGTGTCGTAAATCCAGGAAAGTGAACTTACTATAACTGTACAAAACAAAGTACATGTTCGCCATTGGCCGACCGGGATGCAGGTATCCTGCTATCATCTGGACGAGTGTTTCTATTCACTGCCTTAGTCGAACGGATCAACCCAATGTTGACATGGACCTACGAATCTGGATATTGATACCCGTAATAGCGTACATTGCTCCGAGGAAGATGATGCAGATGATCGCCAGAATTATAGATATGACGAAGCCCCACCATGGTAAAGTGGAGTCACTCTTGTAGATGACCACCAAAGCCGCCACAAATGATACCACGAACGTGGCGTAGTACCAGCTGTTCGGGGTGTCGGGGTACTGGAATCCAGGGTTGTCCAGTAACTGTTCTTGGAGTGACAAAATGCCCGATACTCACCTTGAGCATTTGAGCATAGTGAGGATCTAAATCCTCATCTTCCCTTGGCCGCTCCCGTATCCCATCGTCCATCCAGAACTTCCAATTGACATCTCGCCACCTAATGTCTTGCCACTGCTTGCGAAGATTGCTTGGGGCCATCCAGCTCCAGACACCACACAGGTCTTTGCGATTCCATATTAATAAATGAGAGAAGGTAGCTCCTAATACCATATTCTCGGAAAGGAGACGTACAACCCAGGTCCCGGCATAGTACGGCAGTCCTTGTTCCGCGAGGAGACCGGGGTCAACCTCGTAATCCGAATTCAAGATCAAGGATTGATTGTACATAGTTCCGTCCTCATAAAACAGGAGTTGAGAGAGCTTCAAACGGGGATTAATGGGATACCCAGCATATGACCCGGGTCCACGTACAAAAGGGAAGTTCCGAGACTTCCAGACGTTGTTGTAATAGACGACGACGAGAACGATTCTGACAAGAATCTGTCAGGCAACATCGGCGGGCCAACCATTGTACACGTACATGCCCAGTGGGTACCCCATAATGGCCGAAATCTATCATCTTGTTAATCAAGGCCATTGCATAGTATGGCAATGTGAGAACCTACCTGAGGCCTCAACGGAATTACCATCGGGCTGTATGCGCCGGCCATGTACTGGGAATGAGACACCATTTTGCATCAGCCTCGCTGTGTCAGCCTTGCATGAAACACCAACCTGCCAGTCAAGGGAAAAGGAGAGAAGACCAAGCCCTTCATTACCGTTGCTCCCGCCGAATATTCTGGAGACGGTTGCACTCTTCGGAGCCGCAAGGCAGATGATTGAAAAGCCTGTGAAAAGGGGAAATATCCATTGCGGAAAGAGTTCCCAGATAAAAATCCTACGGGTTCCAGAGTAAGTCGAGGATCGAGGAACCGGAATGGGGTGCGACTTACGCTCCAAAGACGAGATAGAACACATGGAGTCTACGGCGAGCATTCCCACCGTCACAGAAGAATGCGTCAAACATAGACATTAGCGGAAGTACTACCGGGTAGAGCATCTTTGAGGGATACAACAGCGTTGCTTATTCGTTACGGTGCATCAGAGGACGTTTTACCCCGCCGACCAAGGGAAACTTACATCTCAGTACACCACCGATTCCGTAACCAATGAGCTGGCTGGAAAGCAACAAGAAGATGGAAGTTGCAGCGTTGGGATTAATGTTGTAGTACAGGCGCTGGACAGCGAGGATCTCTGTCGCGAGGGCTGAGTTTGCTGCAGCACTGGCCATGATGATAATAAAAGCATTCTCCTTTTTGTTGAAGGGATGCTAGGTGGGGTTGAGACAGAAGAACGAGGAATGGCGGTCGGATTGAAGCTTACGGGATTCAGGTAACGGAAAAAACCGTGGCAAGGAATGAACGTCTCCATTGCAAATCCGATAATGTACGAGACGATTGCAAGGAACATCAAGGACACATAGATAATTTGCTGGGATGAACAGATGAAACCGATGGGATTGTGGTGAAGACTATGGAAGGAGCCTACCGGTTTGAAATAATAGATCTCGGCTGTGTCACATAAGAGGAAGAAGTGAAGACTAAAGAAAAACACACGCACCCAAGGAGGCACCAAAGGCGGAGAGACCAAGTCCGATGAAGAAGGCGCGGAAGGTCCAGGGATTGAGAGAGGGATTATCATCGACGGAGATGACATGCGTAGCAATTTCACGTTCGCTGTGAAGAATGGCATCTGAGGCATCATCGATGGGAGGGTTTGTTGCTGTCTCAACATCCGGAAACTTTTCATCTTTTTGAATATGTTTTTCGTCTCTGATGCTAGGTACCCTGTTGATAGGGCGGCAGTTTATGTCAGGATGGATGCCAGTACATTGACTGTCCATCGGTGGAGGGCCTTGATGACGGCTGTCGTGAAATGACCATTGCGAAGCTTTGACTTAAGTACCGTGCCATGGGCAAAGAAATGGTAGCTAATCAAGTCGCTTTAATCGCACGGGTATCACAATGTCAGCCTCGATAACAACACCCCAACGGTCCAGATTGACCAACCTGAGAGATAGAACCATGAATGTCGGTCAGAAGCGTCGGTGTTCCATCTTGAATCATCTGAAACGAAGTCCCTACCGCCCTGTGATTACCCGTTTCAACACAGTCCGCGGACGCAAGCCTACATATGCCTGCCCGCGTTGATCGTCACAAATTTCGGCGGACATATCCAAGCAACGTGACACAACTGAGAACAGAATAACTGCGAACTTGATGAGGTAATTTCGGATATGTTTCATCGGGCAAATCGGCCACCGTTGGACCTACGACGCGAACAATGAGTCGGCGTCTGCATTAGCATCGGCGGGGAAAACTGGTTGAGTACCTGATGAGTACGGGAAGCACTAGTCTCAACCACGCAGGATCAGCGTATATTCCTAGAAGTGACATGGTGTGCTTCGTTATTGTAGGCCGGTGGACTGCTTGGGGTTTGGGATGAGCCTCCGGTATTTGGGATTTCAAACGCGACGTGCAAAAGCGCGTTCCAACTTGTCCCTTCTGCGACTCTATCTGCTCCACCGCCGAAAGTATACTGACCTCCACCATCATGACGTCGAGTCAATTGCGCGACATGAGTCCTTTTCCTTCTGGCAAGGGCACGTGGAATTGAGTTGTCGGCATGCCTATGCCGGCGTCGACTGTTTGTGAGACCCTGGACTCAAAACTGTACTTACAAGCGAGCAATGTTAATGGGTGATGTTCGACAGCCTTGACGAGCGCGATGGGTGAGCACACACAGATTTTTCAAGTTCATCCCAATCGTCGCCTCGTTCCCCCTTGGCAAGACAGGTTTCAGACTCGCCATTTCGCCTCCTTGTATACCCACTAAGGTCGCACCAGGCATCATCAATGATACCATTCAGGATCCTTGTGTCATTCTCTGTGAAATTTGAGTATTCATCCATTTCTGCTTGACCCTCGGGCTCAGTTTGGATACTTGGGACGTAGGGAAGTGACGATTTTAGACCCCACTTGCAAAGACGCTGCAGCTCCTTCACCACTCTCCTCCTCCAATATCTCCAAACTGGGGTATCGTTCGGTAGGATGCAATCCAAAAACAGCATCAGGATTAGCAGACATTGGCAGATATTGGTGGTTATCGCTACCGAGGACCAAACAAGTAAAAACGGCCATTTGTGTCCTCATTCCTAAGTTCCGTTTGTCCATTCGCGTGGAAAGATTCTGGAAGAGGAGCTCCCGATGAATCTTTTCCCTCTCGTGCGACGCCACATACAGATGGTATCCTCCCGACGCAACGAAGGAAGCAAGGGGCATGATTTGGCCGAAGAAAGTGCAGAGTGGTGTAAGCAGGAGCTGTAACAAGAACTGCACCAACAAGAGGAGTGAGCTGACTCCGATCGTGCGGTGGTCTTCATATGGTGGTATCCCGCTGGAATAGCCCAGTTCGAATTCCTCAAATGTGACCGTGTCCACATCCGCACATAGCCCTTTCAGGACGATGATACTACCATCCGTTATTGCCATCAACTCGTCTGCTAGAATGGAAGCTTTAACATGTGCAGGGACACGGATTTTTATCGTTGCGCTCCCGAGGACAAGAGACGAGAAGCCATGGCTGACGATGTCGAGAAGAATGAGGGATGCACGGAGGGGATCCCAGCCGAGCATGCAGAAGACAAACACCAGTAGGCTGACCGACCATGGTACAATTCCTCAGAGCGCGAGAGGTGGGTTGCCTTTTGAATGAATCAGAATGACACTTATTTACTGTAAGTAAATTTCTACATTAGTATGTACCATGCAGCATGCGGTTCACTCCGTTTCCCAACACTGTACAACGGGCCCCGTTATCTCGCGGGAACTTGGCAGGAGGCGAGGCAGCAGAGAAAGAGTACCACGTACATAATCCAGTGGGACGGATACACAGCTAAACTGGACCTCGCCTGACTAGACCCAGTTAATTGCAGCCTGCAGGTGGTACTAGTATCACGGCAGGCAGGGATGAGTGCAAAATGTGGAATTCGCTTGTCACATCAAATTATGTCCTCGACTTTCAGATATGGAGGATGAATGCAGACTCAAATTGATCCGTTGTGGATTCCATGAGTGGAACCGTCCGTCCTGTCACGGTGCCGGCCTTGAGACGTATTGGCTAGCGAGTCGGAGAAAGAGGTAGTCACTCCCCGAGAGCCCGTACCCAACCTGGACTCGGAACCGCCGAAGGCGGAGAGACCAAGCCCGACAAAGAAGGCGCGGAGAGTCCAAGGATTGAGAGAAGGATTATCCTCAAAAGGGATGACGCGCATCGCAATTTCACGTTCGCTATGAAGAACGACATCTGAAGCATCATCGATGGGTAGGTTTGATGCCGTCTTGACACCTGTGAAGGCTTCACCCGTCCGAATAGGCTTTTTACTGCTGACACCAAGCAGCCCGTGAATGGCAGAGACGGATGCCTGAGCGTTGATTATCCATAAGCGCTGAGCTCTGACAACGGGTACACTGAGACGGCCATTGGAGGATCCTAACTTAAGTGAGCTGATGCCAACGGGACATGTTCGGAGATAAGACGATATGAATGCATAGGAATAACTCCCGCAGCGTTGGCAATAACAGTCGCATGGACCGAATTGACCTACCTCGTGCTATGCTATCGTGAGCATCACTGAGAAGCGTTGGTGTCCGCCTTGAACCACTTGAAACAAAACGCTTACCCATGTGATTGGCAGTTTCAGCACACCTAACTTGCGAAAGTAATGGTATGCGCAAACACTTGCCCACATTGGCCGTCAGACAAATTTCTGTGGACATACCCAACGTGAAACCGTTCTGGCTCGATCAACTGCGAACTTGACGTAGTAATTTGGAACATGTTTGGGTAAGTAATTAGGAACCCAGTCAGCGACGTGGATAAACCGACGCCCACAGCATACTTGCTTCGGGAGGCGAGCATCCTTGGCGGATGGGGTCGCAGGCCACAAAACAAATGGTTTGGAAATGAGCCGCTTGGGACCATACAACGGGATTGGTGAGGGAACGCCTGGTGGGCATGAGCGAGCGCCAGTGGCGACCAACCGAGCCACTATATGCTCCTTGGAACGTGACCATATGGGTCGAGATGTATGGCAAGCTCGTCGCCGACACGAGCCAAGCATCCAACGGAGACGATTCGCTTTTTGGAAATGGAGCGACGTTGATCTCACTTGGGAGATGGAGATCGCCTGAAGCCGCGGAAATCGAAGCTAGTATGTTCTACAACGGAGTGGTTCACCGGGTCGCTGCTTGCTGCGAGATTCGCAGCTTGGTTTGACACGTGTATCAGGGCATCTCACGTCACGACAGAGCGAGGAATGGCCATGGATGCACATGGACAGGATAAAATGATATAGTGATCTGACATTGTGGTAGCATCAATCTTGTTCGTACTGACTTTGACATTCATCATCGTTGTATGACCGTTGTGCTACTTCAAGTTGGCATTCTTGAGAGGATGAACAGACGTGGGAAACCGAGTAGTCAAATGACCCTGCGTCTGAATTCTTTTTTCTCGCTAAAAAGACCTGGTCGTGCGAGTGGAACAACACGGACGACGGCGACGACGAGAGTGGCAACGTTGAACCCAGATGATACCTCGAAACTCCACTCGCAGGCTGGAGACGACTTTGGTGTCGTACTCCAGGCAAAGTCTGCCACGACCAGCTCGGCTCTATTCGACACCATCAAGGAAGGCCAATGCCCTCGCCCAACTTCAGGTCCCCCACTCGGACATGCATCGCTACACAACGCAAAAAAACCCACTGACAGAGGAGGGCATGTCTTTTGTCAGTGACATGCGTGGATTTTTGCACCGTCGAATTCCATACACCGTTCTACCAACCCCTCTCCCCGATCAGTCCAATGCCGACGCACTCAGCACCTACTTCTTCCCGGATTCACCGACACAGGATCAACTGGCGGTCATGGACGCGTGTCTATACAACCTGTACGACGTGCCTCGCGCAAAACAAATTTTTGAGCGGCTACGAAAAACCACCTCAGCTGAATCTCTCCTGGAAGCCCGGATATACAACTCTTTCTTGGCTGCCTACGTCGAAATGGCGTCCATAAAAGAACCAAATGATAGGACTTTGTGGGTTGAGGATGCGTGGACGTTGTATGAAGCTATGGAAAACGGGTCGGAAAATGTCCACCCGACCGCGCAGACATATGCAGTCATGCTTCTCGCTCGGTTACGGTAAGAGGATGGTTGGATGTCCTGGCGACGTGCCTCACCACTGCCTGCAGACTCGGTTCTGACTCTGATTCGATTTCAGCACCAAGTCCTGGGAAGCTCCTCAGTAGACTCACCACCCGTGGCATATCCGTTCAGGACGTCACATCCGATCGTGTCTTCACCTCGTCTGAGGAGGCTGCGGAAGTCATCCGTCTGTTATCCAAGGCAGCAATAGAGCAGAATATGTCACAAGTTATGGCAGAACTAGGGCGAGTGCAAGCGATGGGAACTAGTCACTTGGACCCACTACACAACGTTCCAGAGGTGACACCGGTCAAGAAACTTGCGGTCAGTTGGCAACAAGATATCGGTTGGTTGCCTTGTGATTGACCCTGTCATAGGACACCTCACAAGAGACTGCCGACGAACATGGCAACGTCATTCGCTCAGCACCTGTTGAGGAGATCCCGTTCAACCTGGATAACCTACGCAAGTATCTAGCACAAGTCACTCTCGCCCGTCGCGTCCTTCCCGAAGATGTCGCGGCACGTCAAAAACTGCTCGAAGCGTCTGTCTACGATGTCGCGGTGGAGAGGCTCAAGCACGAGGCCAAAATCTTTGATGAGATAGGCTTAGGTCATGTGGACGTTGGGCTTCGTCGCGCAGATCTACAAAGATGGATGTGGGATTGGCACCAAAACCTCCGTGCTCGTCTGGAAGCCGAAATCGCGGATGTAATTTCCGCTGAGACTAAGCAAACCCGAGGTATGTGCTGGTTTGTGATGACTAAAGAAACAAAGCCAACACACCATCCAGGCGATAGGACTACCCGCCTGGGTCCATTCCTGTCGCTCGTGAAGCCTGAAACACTGTCGCTTATTACCATCCTCGAGGTGATGCGACTGAATAGTACTGGCGGTATCGCCGACGGTATGAAGTTAGCACGTGCTCTCCTTACGGTTGGTCGTGCCGTCGAAAACGAGTACAAGGCTCAGATGTGCAAGCGGAACAACATCGCGATCCCTTCAATGCACCGCGTCGGCGATCACAGTTTCTTCTCCGGCCTAGGCTACAGGGATCTTCACGCACGCCGGGTCACAGCGGCCAAGTATATTCAGGATAATGAAGAGTGGACGACAGAGTGGACCCAGTTGTTGCGTGTGCGGGTCGGAAGTATCCTTGTTGATTGCTTGATGGACGTCGCCACCGTGGAACGTACGGCGCGAGACAAACGGACAGGCGAGGAATTGTAGGCGGTTCATTCCCCTCTCTTTCATAGGGGGCTAATCGTGCATGTAGGAAGGAGAGACAACCCGCATTCTACCATGCATACGAATACGTTCGTGGTCAGAAATTGGGAGTCATCCGACTGAACCCTGTGGTCGCCGACCGACTTGCAAAGGACCCTCTGCGCGAAACCCTCCATCCACGCCATCTTCCCATGCTCGTTAAGCCCAAACCCTGGCTCGCTCCCGACCAGGGTGGGTACCTTTACAACAAGAGTAAGCAACTTTCTCGTCTCTCAAGGTGGATCCCCTGACGAGAAAATCCAGCTTCCGCAATGCGTTTCAAAGATTGTCAGGAGCAACAAAGCTACCTCCAGCATGCTTCATCCTTGGGCAATCTCGAACTCGCGTATGCTGGGCTGGATGTCCTGGGCAGCACGCCTTGGCAGATCAACCGGAAGATCTTCGATGTCGTTCTCCAGGTTTGGAATTCCGGCAAACGGCTCTGCAAGATCCCCCCTGTAGTATATGACAAGCCTGAGCCCGGAAAACCAGAGAACTATGATACGGACGTGCAGGCGAAATCTGTATACAGCCAACGCCTCAAGGGGTATGTCCAGGATAAGGCAAACAATCATTCAGAGCGTTGCAGCGTCAATTACAAAATTGAAATTTCCCGTGCTGTGAGCGTCTTGCGCATTTATCGAGCCATTATGTTGATTGAACGTTAGTTCTTGGGAGATACATTCTACCTGCCACATAATCTTGATTTCCGTGGACGAGCGTACCCTATCCCCCCTCATTTGAGTCACATTGGTGACGATCTCGCCCGCGGCCTCTTAATGTTTGCGGAGGCGAAACCCCTTGGTGAACGTGGTCTGCGTTGGCTCAAGATCCATCTTGCCAACCTGTACGGATTCGATAAGGGCAACTTCGACGAACGTGCGGCATTCGCGATGAACCATCTTGACGATGTGTACGACAGCGCCGAGAATCCTTTAGCGGTGCGTCGATCACCCCATCCCAGCCACAATCTCTGATTTTCTAGACAGGGGCGACGTTGGTGGACCAAGGCAGATGATCCATGGCAATGTCTCGCGACCTGCATGGAGCTCCGTGCCGCTCTGGAATCCCAAGACCCTCACGCATACATGTCAGCACTTCCCGTCCACCAGGACGGTACGTGCAACGGCCTACAACATTATGCAGCCCTTGGGGGCGACGGCAAGGGCGCCGAACAGGTCAACTTGGCAGTCACGAACCGACCGTCGGATGTGTACACATATGTTGCCAACATGGTCATAAAGATCGTACAGAGGGACGCTGACAACGATGACAAGGTTGCACGACTCCTGTTGGGTAAAATCTCTCGCAAAGTGGTCAAGCAAACGGTATGTGCCCTGCAGTCTTCGTCGCTCGAGTCGTTGAATATTGATCGTTGGTCTTTGACAAGGTTATGACGACTGTGTATGGCGTCACCTATGTTGGGGCTCGCGACCAGATCGAGAAGCAGCTGAGGGACAGGGGAGACATACCTGAAGAGGAATGTTGGGCAGCCTCTGCCTACCTTGCAAAGAATGTCCTCCACTGCATCGGTGATCTTTTCTCGGGAGCTAAAGCCATTCAAAACTGGCTCAACCTCTGTGCCAAGCTGATTACCAAAAGCGTTCCCAAGGAGCGTCTCTCGGAAATTCTCAAACCCCAACGCGCCAACGCCAAGGAAGACTCGGTAGAAGCCCGTGTACGGAAGGAACAGATGGCTACGGTGGTGTGGACGACACCGCTGGGACTGCCGATCGTGCAGCCGTATCGCAAGGCGAAGCGCAAACAGATCATGACGTCTCTACAAACAGTTTACATATCGGATCCCGCCGCGCCCGCTGCCGTCAACGGCATTAAACAGGCTTCCGCGTTCCCACCCAACTTTATCCACTCTCTGGATGCGACGCACATGATGTTGACCGCGTTGGAATGCAGGGTGAGTGGCTTGCTTGGATAGTCGTGGATGACAGACGACTGATGGGCATCTCAAGACTCGAGGCATCACCTTTGCGTCCGTGCATGACTCGTACTGGACGCATGCATCCAGCATCGACCAAATGTCGGAAGTCATCCGGGACACGTTCATCGCCCTTCACTCTTCCGATATCCTTCGCAGACTCGAAGCCGAGGTGAGCATGTTTGCCTACTACGCCCTCAGGTACCCAACCCTACGCTCCATCATAGTTCCGCGAACGCTACGCAAACCACCTCGTACCCCTGTCGGCGATACGCAAGGAAACGACCCTCAAGACCCTCCTAGCTGCAGGCTGTCGTATTTCGGCATCCCAGGACGTGGCGGCGGAGCTCAAGAAAGAGAACGAGGCGGTCGGTAACTTGCTCGACGTGTCTGATGCTGAAACGAGCTCGATCTCGACCGTCACCGTGGACGAGAATGACGATGTCATTTCTTCTGCTGGTGAACCCGTCGCACCCGCCAAGCGCGCCAGAGGTCGTCCACGCGGCGCGAGTCAGAGACGGATCCAGGTGGAGAGGGATGAAGAGGAGAGCGGGGAAGAGGACGTGCCGGCGGCGTTCAGGAACAAGTTTATCAAGCTCTCGCACTTGATTCCGCCCCACCCTGAAAAGGGCACGTTCGACGTGGAGACGATCCGCAAGTCGTTGTACTTCTTTTCGTAGGCATTGCGCCATCCATCTCACCGCTGTCCGCTCTCCTGCTGACTGGGTTCACGCGCATTTGCGTTTCCGACATCCTGGCATTACAACCATCCACACGTATATCTACACATATTGTAATTCACCACTAGTGCTTAGAGCTTAGAACACCAAACATTGACTGTCGGTCACCTCTCGATGCTTGGAGCGAGCCAACGAGGGCGTCTACGACGATGCGAGATGGTCAATGGCACGCTCGCAGATGGCGAGCAGCATGTGATGACAGACGGGATCAATAGTGAGCCTGGAGGTCGCGTTGTCGTTGGCGCGATCACTAGGGGAGTCCGAGTCGCCGTTCGCCTGCTGGTTGGTAGCCTGAAGGCATGACTCGGAGAATCCGCCGAGCGGCACAGATCGAACGAGCTTGCCGATCCGATCGAGGAGAGCCTCTCTGAGTAGTGTACCACCCGAGGTCTTTCCACTGACATGTCCCCCAGGTGGCGCCGACGGTGCCGTGGGTGTGGGCGTGATGCATAAGTTGAGCGTGCTGGCGAGGAACCAACCCGCGTCCCTCGTTGCGAGCGCTCGGACGCGTTCTGCTCTCGTCCCCGCGAGTCTTTCGAGCCGTTTGGCACGCGACTCGGGCGCCGCGCGTTGTTGCGCTCGGGGTTGAGCCCGAGATTGCGTTTGTGTGCGAGTCTGGGTTTCAGCTGGTGCGGGTTCTGACGGGGCGGCTGGTGGGTTCTGAGAGGATGAAGGGGACGTGCTTGAAACGGGAGGGGGAAGGGAAGGAACGGTGTACAGTCCCTCGAGCTCACGAATCGTCTCGAGGCCGAGTCGGTCCCTGATACTGCTTGCGATGCTTCCGCTTAGGCCGGAAGGACTGATAAGAGCATCCAGGGCCTCGAGTGACGTGCCGATGAGTGCGAACATGTCTACGCGTATGTCGGTCGTTTTCGGGGGATCGATGGAGGAGCTGGCGTCGGTGCTGGCACGCTTGTCCTTGTCCTTGTCCTTGTCCTTGTCCTTGTCCTTGTCCTTGTCCTTGTCCTTGTCCTTGTCTATGCCCTTCCCGACGGCCGACCGCCCGACTCTATCCTTTTTGAGTGGCACAGAGAGAAGGGGTGCGAGGCGGGCGGAGCAGAGCGGAGTAAAGGCGCGCAAGAGGGGAAGAAGGACGCGCTCGAGAAGGCAGTCAAGAACCTTGTCGACGCATGTATGCGCGTCGGCAGATGCGAGGGTGAGACTGGGGGGATGTATACGCTGGCGCTGGCGCTGACGTTTCGACTTGGTGTTGTCCTGGGCGGTGCGGACGAGGGCAGGCAAGGTCGTTCGGAGCACATACCCGAGGAGCGGGGACGCTAGCGCGATGCGCGAACTGGTTACATGCTCAAGCCGGGCTGTTTCGGATGCAAATTCAATTTGCGCATCTGGACTTGGATCTGGAGGGGAAAACAAGAACAAGTGGATCGTGTCGAGCGCGCGAAGGATTGCACCGGCGAGGTGCGATGCGTATGAAACGGGGTCTGCACTTGGAGATGCGAGGACACCTCTGAGAGAGGCATGCGCTGCGATGAGCGATGGCGACGAGGGGTATTGGGATGAGAGAAAGCGTGCCCAGTCTCATATGCGGGGTCAACATATATGCCTGTTTTGGCTTGAAATGGGGCTTACCAGCACGGTTTTGGTCCCAGCCTGGTTCGGGCTCATGCTGGTCCCTGGCAGAGCTCTTTTTGCTTTTCTTCTTGGGAGGGGGTCCATCCGACGTCGACGTCGCCTGAGACGCGTCGGTGCGAACTCTGGAGAGCACTAGTAGGGTGTATGAGTTGGGACAAGAAAGCGAAAACCAACGCATACGTTCTTGATCAGCGTCGCGTTCAGCTTTGAGAATCGCGAGCCGTTTCTCGAGCTCGAGCGCGTAGGTTCGCCACTCCCGACCCTCATTGTCTTTGCACGCAACGGGAAAGCGGGAGTGAAGATCTAAAAGGTAGGCTATCCAAAGTAATCGTACCTGCGTGTAGAAGTCAGTGCTCCTGCACTTACATGCGATCGACTGGTCACTAGGCTTGTGTTTGAGAGCTGCGAGAGCCTGTATCAAAGGTCAGATTACAGGCTAGAGAAACGCGAGCTGTCGCGTACTACGGCTATCCGAATGACGGAGCAAGGATCAGACATGCTACAGTGCTGAATTCAACCAACTCAATCATCATCCTGATTTGTACGATGCACAAGAACATGGATTTGGGATGGAGACTGCTAATGAAACACACGGACAACCAAAGGCCACAATATTACTTGGACTCTGACTCCTTCACCTGCGACTCGAGCTCAGCCTGTAAACGTTCGTTATTCGACCCAAGTGTAATATAGTTTAGCTGCGAGCTAAGATTGGGACGCACAAGTTCTTTCTTTTTGTGTTCAATCTATACCCGCCATTGAGCATGGGAGACAGGGACGGCAAGTGCAAGTACCATACCTGAGCCTTTAGCTTGCGCAACAACTCGGCGTCATGTCGCCGTGCGTATTCCTCTGTGACCCGTCAATCCTCTGTAATTATGCCAGCCGGCCAACCCCACCTTCGTGAGCCCTTTCTTTCTTGCTGTAAAATCGGTCAACGTCGGATCCGACTGCAGACCTTCAGGGTAACAGTGAACACTGACCCAAATTCCCTACTTTGTGCAACACTGCCCTCCTTTATGCTCGAGGTGTACGCCCTCACGAGAACGGCACGGGTAGCAAGTGTAGCGGGCACTCGGCGGCTAGCGACAGAAAGCATTGTGGATGGTGTGAGAACGGGTCGTGTTTCGAGCTCGTTTTAAGGCCGTGCAAGGGCGGATCGGTGCGTGACACCAAAACAAGTTCTGTCACATCGTGTCACGTCATAGTTCTCTCTTTTGCAGTCATGTCCTCGGTCCGTTTTCTCGCGCAGGTGGTCAGTGCACTGTTTCCTATTCCCCTCCTTATCACGCTCATCGTCCTCTTTGTTTACAGTCTCGAAGCGCACGAGCCTTTTCGTCCTCTGCGAGTCGTAGAGGTACTTCCGTATTTCGCCGATCTAATATTGGTTTGACATGTCCTTCCTCCATTAGACCTCGTTCAAGACCTCTACCTCAGGGAACTCAAATCCTACAAGCCACCCATCGTCGTACGTACCTGCCCAGTGCTTCGTCTAGCGTTCATGACCTGGATTGGTGATCTTGTAGGCCAAGGATGCCCACGTCGGAAACGTGAAGGTGTACTCTGCACCTAGTGTACCCAAACCCCCAGTGCTGCCCGTCGATCTCGCTGCAGAACTCGCCGCGTATGACACCACGGAACCAACAAAAGCAGAGGTGGAGGCTGTCAAGCCCACTGACCTCTCGGGAGAACAAGTCGGGGGCGGCGCAGAGTCGTTCTTGGCCTTTTTGGAAGCGGATGTGAAGCCTTCTGAGGCTCACCACTGATATTCAAAACTAGACCGAGATACTGTTGATGACTGGTTCTATAGAATGCCCTGGCGGTCTGTTTGCCCTCGACGCTACTGGAGGCGCAGTGAACGACCGACCTTTTTCTTGAACCTTTGAAGGTATCTGGGCTGGCATAAGAGCGGCAAATGCCAACATAGTGGTAATTTCAACTTACCACTGCTGTCTGGCAGAAATAAATCCAGGTGCAAGATTGTTGAAACGATTCTCAAGATTGTGACTCTGAACGCCTATGCAGCCATCTTTCCATGATCAACGTTTGAATATTCGCAATCGTGTGTCCAAGAGTGCTGTCTTCCTAATTTCTTCGAACATCCCAGGTTAAATGCGATTTCCTTGCCATGGTTTCTCGGTTCCCAACCCTCGTCAGTAGCATATTCGGGGATGAAGACGAGTCTATGCTATTGGGAGACCATGGCAGCAGGGGTTATCCCGTGACGAGGTAGCGCGATAACCGGGTTTCATCCTCGCCCTGCACAACGTTTCGATTTGTTCATTATATCCGTAAGTCATATCGGTGCACTGGCCTTCCTCAAGTCCACCAAACAAAGCTTTCACAACAACCTCTCCGCCGCTATCCCCGCGCTATGAACGCAGGCTCGACGAGCACATGTCCCAACCACTCTTGCACTCCCACAACGCCGCTGCCAGGCGCTGCTTCCAAAGGAAAGCGAAGTTTGCATTGTGACGATGAGTTTTTGGTTTCGCTCACACTGCCCCGTACATCTGTGCACCGCCTCCCAGTAGACAAGGATTGACGAAAAGAGGGGACAGACGCCTGACATGGCCTTGCGTGCGTGCGTACTCCACCCAGCCGGTCACCTTCATGGGTTCAAATCTCATATTCGTTGCGATTGGCATGTCCTTCTCGGACTTTCCTGTCGGTTACTATCCTATTACTATCCCCCCACCCACCTCCTGTTCCGTCCATTGCTTCAGCTAGGATTTAGAATGAAAAATCACCTCCCCATGTTCAGCCGACACTTGCCGCCACCACGTACGAGCTAGTGGTCCACGTCGGGTCTCTGACCTTGGCGCACAGGGCGAGAGCTCTGAGAGTTCCGAGTCTAGCCTGTGGTTCTCCGATCCACGTGATAGGGCCTAGGTGTTGCTGGACAAGACGTTAGACGTGTATTCAACAAACACGAACGACATACTTGTCGACTGGCTTCGTACATCGATCATTGTCGAGAACCTGTGATGCAAAGCCAGCCCTCAGAAATCGACCGTCGAGTTGTTCGTTGTGTTCGCCATGTCCCGGTACTAGTAATCACCTCCGTTCGACCGGAGCGACGAACCCTGTTGGGATACCGTGAACCGTTGTTGCGAACACACCTTACCAATCCCCGTCTTGTCTGAGCGACGCAAAGCACCTCATGCTTCTGCTTCATACTCTGCTGGCGAGCACGAGCGACCAAGCATTCCCAAAGCCATGGAGGTGGCAAAACAAAATACAAAGCTAGATGACCATCCAGCCCACCAGAATAACCTCGTGCTTGATGACGAAGACCAGTGTGCCCACGACGTTGTGATCATCTCCATTCTAGAGTCGTAAACGTACCTGCGGCCCATAAGTGGTGGCTAGCCGAGCAAATGAATGGGCTATATAAGCGGGTTGCGTCTGATTTCGGTGGGTCGCATCCACCCCTTTTGAAGGACTCGGGCTAGGATTCACAATGACATGACCCTTTGAATGATGGGGGAGCAGTATTGAGAAAGCGTGAGGAAAACCACATTGGTGCGATTGGGGCAAGTACGTAGGACGTGTACAAGCCGATTCCACGAGTGATCACACTCGGGCTGGCGTTGAAAAAGCTGGGACCACAGCGACGAGACACTGCCAATGCTTCGCGCTGAACGTTGTGGCAGTGCAGAGGAAAGGGGAGGGGAAGAGCGGGGCGAGAGCCGAGACGGAGAAGTAGAGTTGGAAGAGAAAAAGAAGTACCAAGTGTACCTACAGAGAAGAATCAGCGTCTACCACGAGGAGCAGGCTGGCTCCCCCGTTTTCGACGTTCGTCAGTATTCGACTGTAGTCTTATCATCAAAAATGGGCGCCCCGTTGATAACACAAGGCGCTGACAAAAAGTCGACTCCGCACTCAGGCTCCAAGATGGGCACGTGCTTGATGTACACGTCCTCGACTTGCGCTTGCCCGTCGTTATTGATTTTATCAGATTCGCGCGCGGTCGAAAGGCCACCAAGACGTTTGGTGACCACGGCAACGGTCGCCTTCAACCGCTGTAGCTGAATGTCTTGAATCTCTGTGACTTCCTTACTTCCCCTGGAAACATTGATGACTGTTTCGCATTTTATTTTCATTCTTCTGGTTAATCGACTTTCAATGGACCGACCTACGTTTCTGCAATGGGTGCAAGTAATGTATTATAATATTATATCCACCTCGTCTTCGGGTGACTGGTTGGGAGTACAACGCAGGTTTCCTCGAGTAGACCCGGGAATCGATCATTCTCTTCCGTTGGCCCTTGTGGCAATGATATCTCTGTTTTCTCTCCCACATGGGCGACCTCATGCCATTTTCTACATGTTTGTTTCAGATCAACGTGAGCATAACATGACACATGCACGTTGCACAACATCCCAGCCATGTGACATGTGTCAAACAGAACAAAAAACTGCGTCTATCAGACTATTAGTGGATCGTCAGGGGACTAACCGGCGCCAAAACGATGACAAGATAAGAGCATATGTATTGTAAATCCAACTAGATATCGTGTTAATTGTACTCGTTCGGTATCCTTGGGGATCGGGCATCTCCAGAAAAAGAAGACAAACAAAAGCATCATGGTTGTTTGATGGTTGTCAATAGGTGAGTGTGCGGACTTGCCCCATGCCATGTACATCCGCTCACCCATCTCGGCATCAACCGGAACGTGTCTAACGATCAGTTTCGGCGGAATTTGGAGAACCATGCAGGCTTGGAACTAGGTGTGGAGCTCGTTGCGCTGGACATGCGGTCGCGCCGCCGGCCACAGCACACGGTGAGACTAGCCAAGACGAGGAGGATCATGGAAGCAAAGGTGAGCCAAAAGCCTTGACGGAGTGCACGTCAGCGTGTTGTTGAGGATCGTGAATGGAGACCATTCATCGTACCTGGTCCAGTGATGGTGTTACCGCCGAAGCCAAGGTTGCTCATTTGGTTCTTGAAGTAGGCATAGAGCGCGATGTCGATGGCGAAAGCGATGAGGGTGAGGGTGGCCCCAAGTAAGGAAACTAGAGAGGCGAGGAGCGTGACGGTGATGTGTTGCGAGAACGAGAGAAGCAACGAGATAAATGAAACACCACATGCTATATCGGGGAATGTCAAAGGAAAAACAAATGAAATACTCGGTTAAAACCGGGGAGGACGGAAGGGAGCTGGAACAACAGCGTACCGACGGGGTGGACAGCAAGACCGAGAGTCCAAGAGGAATCGATAGCGACAGTATTGTTAGCGCTGTTTTGAATAGAGATGGAATAACCATGGCCTGTATTGGATGTGAGTAACAGGGGCGAGGTGCTAGGAAAGGACGGCGGACCAGTACTGCTACACTCCACGTTTCCATTGATGGCGGTGTAGCAGTAACTCCTGTACACAGTTAGGAGAGGACCCTGGGTGAGCATAAAAGAGGACATACCAAATACCCAGCTAGGTTGGCACATGGACGAAGCGCGTCAACTGTGGCCGAAGAGGATTGATGGAATTGACTCACTCTGAGCTGTGAAAACGCTTGATCTCCAGCCACATGTACTGTGCCGTTGGTGTGCACACGGGTGATGTCCATCGCGGTCAGGTAAGGCAGCGAGATGGAAACAATGAAGAGCAGGACAAAAGCAGAGAAGAGAAAGAAGATGGCCGGTATGCAGAAAGCGCGCGACATGATGGTCGTGGACGTCGAGGGTGACGTGGAGGAAGGGGAAGGAGGCAAAGCGCGGGGCGAACCGAGACCATGCTTGGGTGCCTTTTATTGTGGAACGATCCAAGCGCGGATGTTGCTCCAAACTAGCCAAACCCGGAAATGTCCAATGCCGCACATTCGCCATGCGGCAGGTTCCTGTCCCTTTGCACCTGGGGTTACCCTGAATCCTTTTTTTTTTTTCAAGGGGAGCCTCACACTTTGTCTCTTCTCTTTCGCTCGCCGTGGAAGAAGACGGGCACGCTTGGTTCGGACGCCTGCCCACTCAGCGACCAGGATGGGAAAATCGAGCTCGGCACCGTCAATGATTGACAACATTGTGGTTGAGCCATAACAAGTCACCCTGGGTAATTCGTCCATATAAAGCACGTCAATATGTAAACAAGATCAAGGACAGGCTGGTGGATCCCTGGTGGGGCCGAGCGTCATCCCTCACGGCAACACAACCGTCACCACAAATGGCAGGTCGTCCCAACGCAGTACGAGGGTACTTATCAGCTCGCCAGGAACCTAAATCAAATTCTGACACTGCCGACAGGTCTAGCCTTGCAGAAATCACCTCGGACAACATTATGGTCATCTATCACTACAGATCCAGCTAATCATGTTGCTCCGATATCCTCCGTGATGACGACGATAACGACGAAGCGACAATTTGCGCCTGTGCACTAGAGCACATTGGTACCACTCATCCTGGGACATGTGGTTTGACTCGCTTTGAATTATATTAAACCTCCACCATGCACCTCGTTTTCCGTCCGCCGGCCGAATACCCTGGTGTTTTGAGACAACCCCCCGCCTAATCGATACTCGGGGAGATCCATGGTGCTCATCAAACGTATTCTGGATCGATCGACGCGCCCCGAGTGGCAACGCGCTCATGCATTTTCATATTCTCACCGCTCGTCACCATCTTAACAGGGATCCATCTTCGATCACGACTCTTTTGAACAGTACTCTCAATGGGTAATGATGTGGGGACTCTGCTCACTGGAAACTCGCCGAGACGTAACATTATATAGCTATGGCTGTTGCTAATTCGCCGTCCCCATCATCTTTTGGCGTTACTTTTGATCAAGGAACAACCTTAAATGTTTTGTCTCTCGTCACCATTGCAAGTAGCCCAAATAGTTATCCAGGTGATATGAAACGATCGGCTACTGGTGGAAGTAAGTTGATAAATTTACCCTTCAGGTGGGTCAAATCCAAGACTTTACAGTTCAGCCCTACCTTAATCGCGATCGGGGCTGTGCCAGTAAGGACTGGTGTAGGCGGTCGTGTTTGCAATACGATCAGTCCGAAATATAATTCTGACAATATAAGAAGGCGGCTGACCTGACGGGTAGAATCATTCTGTCACAAGCTCACGTCGTCTCCCAGGCCGGTATCTTCGGCTCAGCATGCCCACCGAGCGTCGCTGCGAAGCTAATCCCTTCGAATCGCCCATCAAACCCGTAGCATACAATGCACTAATGGCGGCCTCGGGAACCAAGGCTCCACAGCCCGACGTCCTTTGCACCGCAAACCTTTTGCTCGAACAGCTGAAGGAAATCGAGACCCTTTGTTCGACCGTCGAGGAACGCGTCCAGCACAAGCGCCAGGCGCTGAAGGAACTTGAATACCTCGTCTTGGGTTCGAATACCGCCGATGGGTCGCCGCGTAGTCCTGTTTGCCCTACCAACACGCCGATCAACCCTCGCCTGCGCACGGTATCTCCGCGTCTTCGAGGACTCTTTGACTTGCATGGACCAGGGCAGGTGAACTTCGACTCTATGCAGAGCTGCCTCGACTATTCCCCAGAAATGCGTGTAGAAGACAACCTATCTGCGCATGAGGGACAATCAGAGGAATGGGCGGATGATGACGAAGAAGCGCTTCTCTCCCCCTTCGACGATAAGTATGCATATCAGGAAACCCCACAGGCTCGAAAGGTAGAGAAAGACTTGCCTGCGATACCGCGCGAGGTCAGCGAGTCCCTGGAGTCGAGGATTCCGAGGAAGGTTTACGTTCGGAAGGAGAACTCGGTCTCGAGGAGACAAACAGGTCGTTCCTCCGGCACTGCGGCGCGTAGTTATTCGCATCGCCGTCACCCGAACCTGCGCGGCACCAAGACCTCGAACCCTGCTTCGGGTCTTACATCCAAAGGGACAATGCGTCGAGGGTCGTGGAAACGGAGCATTGCGGAGACTGCGAGGACAAAGGGTGAAGGAAAGGCGCCGCACCAGACTATCGAGAATGCGAGTGCGAACAACATCGTTCGTAAGAAGGAGAAGAGGAAGGGGCTGTGGTCGATCTATTCGGTATGCTCAGAAATAAGTCTGAGCGCCCGCGGGGGTCCTCACGCCGTTTGAGCGTGCGCCGTGGAACTGTACCATCTTTGTCCCAGATAACAGATCTTCTCCGCATGATCGCACCCACCTCTGAGTATGTAGTTCCGTTGTCTTACTTGTTGTCTCGTAGTAAGAGTTGCGCGCGCCTACTCCAGGCCTGTGTGGACATCCCACGCCGATGGTTGTGAAAGCCTGAGCTCCTGAGTGAGCGGAGCTATTGTCATCTTGTGGCTGAGGTTGGTCAGTTTGATGCACCAGTGGCGAATTTCATCCCATCGTGCGTGCAATCTTAGTATCAACACCCAATATCACTACGTACCAGTCGGCTCTTTGGCACTGACCACTGCTGAACTCTTCAGGATGGAAATATATGCCTGTGTCTTTTTCCCCCCTTGAACACTCCGAGGCTCAACGTGAAGGGAATCGGGTGCCCAGCGGCACATTCAGGGCGTCAGCTAGTCTGGTGACCAGACCAGGTCGACAGACCACGCCCGAGTGGCCCCGGCCCCGACGGCACCTATTCTAATCAAAACCGCACAGCCCTCAGAAGCAATTGCCTAGATTCCCGCGCACAACAATCTGATGCAGCTGATGGTCTTCGCACCGGGGTCCACTTATCTCCAGTACCATAGCCTCCTCTCTATCGAACGGCCTCAACACTCCGAGTTGGCGCCTCCGTCCACCTATATAGGGTCAATCTGCGGAAAACCCAGCTGCGCAAAGTCCACTGAACGCTCAGCGAACATCTGAGGCTAATAATGAGGTGCGTAACTTGTGGCTCTCAGGCCCCAGCGCAACTTTTGGCTCATCACACAACGTTCAGCAATATCGCTATGTGAGCCAGTTTATCGTGAACACCCTTCGCAACTATCAGTCTTACTGTTTACCACAGAAATGGACCATTTGTACTGGCCAATCTTCTCGTTCAATAAGGACCATCGTTCACACTCTATAGGTTATCGGATACACGCTGTGTTTCGGTCTTATGGGAGCTCTTTCCGTCCAAGCTTGTACGTGTCCTCCTCGGTTTGCTCGCGCATGGTTCGCTCACTGACGTTTTGCAGATATCTATTATACCAGATTCCCAGACGATGGAAAAGCCATCAAGGCGTTAGGTGACGACCCGCATTATTCATACTCACGAAGTCGCGATGAAACATGCTCTCAGTAACTGTCGTCCTTCTCCTGGAAACATCAATTACTGTGCTCGCATTTTACGCATTCTGGGAATCATCAACTTTCAGTACACTTCCAAGCACTGATCCGCTCGTTCCTGCGCCGCTTGGTCCGGGGATTGCTTGGTCATTCGAAGCTTTGGCGCCTCTGACTGGGCTTGGTGCGTGCGGGGACGGCTCGGAATGTCCAGTAGTTGACCCAGAGAAGTGACTACGCTGACGCAGGCGTTTTTTTGTTGGAGAATAGCATCCCTGCGGAAATCCCGCATATTGCCGGTTCCCATCATGATGGTGATATATAGCACCTCGGCAGTTGGAGAGATCTCGAAAGTGCTGACCGTGTATTTCTTTAGCTTTCCTTACTCCAGCTTGCCAGCATGATATGTGTTGTCTTCACGGTAGCTCCGGCTTACTGAAACCTCACGTTCTTTGAACCAAATTCTTGCGCAGCTTGAGCCTTTCTCTTCAACTGATTACATAACCAACTACTCATCCCCACACACTCAAA
>JBBPJV010000122.1:0-42819 GCA_038088915.1 Sutorius aff. eximius
GGTCCTTACACCAGATGCTCTACTTCGACCCGCCCCTCCTACGAGACCACTTCCACTTGGACATGGAGAGACGACTACGTAACACTGACGCTGTTGGTGATTCCGGAAAGAATGTGGTATTGCGGCCCTGCGGACATCCTACTAGCATTATTCAGGCTGCCTCCTTTGTCAGCACATCTATTATTTATTGTGTTTGCCTTCGGTACTACCTTCCCCTCCCACGGACCGAGCTACAAGGTCGACCTGCGCGCAAGTATCGTACCTGCCACTGCTGCCCGTTGCCCCTTGTCTTGAGCTACTTGCTCAATAATCATGATCAGTGCACTGAAGAAAATATTGGGTATCCGGGCGGTCGACAAACCCACCGAGACTTCTTTATTCTCGGGATCTGGTGAGCAGCGCCGATGTCGTCCCAAACGATAGTTCTATCGAAACGCTATCATAGCATATTTCAGCAATCGTGTCCCAAAGACCTGCATAGAGAAATGGGGTAGGTATGAAGTACCAAATAGGCTGACCCAGGCTCGATATTCTGAACAGTGACGCATGGAGGGGAGATTTCCTCGGGAACAACTTGGGACGCGCGAGCCCGGTATTTCTTCGCGACAGACCCTTCAGAACCGTGGGTGATGAAGCTATTCGCAAAGTCCGTCGTGGTGAGTACGCGTAGCATCGGAAAAGAGATATAGTTGAGTATATGCGCTGAAACTGACGTTGCTTCACTGCGTCGCAGGTGATCCATGCGGGGTGGATTGTGCATTGCGTCGACGAAGCCTTTCGAGTACCCATTGCAGAGTATATTCTTGGTGGTACGTTATTTGACGCGACCCCTATGCCAGAGAGGTGCACGCACTTCTGTCCCTTCTTCACCTGTCCCGTGATCAGACATAGGTGCATACCTAACTTTGAATATTCCACTTGACAGATAGGTTCGTCCCCGGACCCCCCTACAAGCTGATCAACATTACGCCACCAATCTATGTCCCGTTGTCCGAGCCAGACAGCTCCACCGATACCGAGTTTGGAGAATCTGGTCCGACACCCGTCCAAACCTCCGATACGCCCAGCACCCCCATGATGATCATTCGACGAAAGCGCAAGAGAGAACAAGCTTATTTCGACTCTCCCAGCGGTTCCCTCGTGTTCTCCGGATTCGACAAGGATGGCATGCCCCGGCGGCCGAGGAAACAACGTAAACTTCGATTTGATCCGTCGTTCAGCCCAGGCGGTGGAAGACCCGGCAAGGAGACGGGACTGGGGGTCGGCCTTGATTGGCTTCGGGATCCTCGTGACGTGTTGGGGGGCGACGGATATAGCGAGGAACGTGGCCAGGGTACGGGGGCCGGTGCGTTGTGTGGTCTGGGTCGTATGGCTACGGTACGGTCGCCCGACACACCCGACAAGCCTCTCGCCTACGAATGGCCGCCTGCGACTTGTCAACGATTTTCTTCAGATAATCGTCTCGCGAAACCAACCAGCCTGCCTCCGCCGACTATCCCGGTCCACATGCAAGAGAAAATACGACCGATCCGGACGATCGACTTTACCAATCTGCCACCGCCCACTAGACGTTGGCGTTTCCCACAGCCCGACGCCTCGACTGCGGAAGACACCGGTATCATGCTGTCCGTGAGGCCCACCGAGTACAAGGTCAAGACGCCCAAGAAGATTAGCTTTGCGAATCATGCTCAGGTCTGCGTGTATGCGGTGTCACCGCGAGCGAATACCAAGGATTATGCTGGTACTCTTCCCACGCGGCTCTTGTTCGGCGAGGGGCTCGAGGATGAGCTGAAAACGAGCAACCAAGTTGAAGGTCCCGACGATTCGACTCCCCCCGAAGCGATCAAGGATCTGGTTCCTCAATCCGGTTCTCCAAAGGTTAACCACAGTCCCGCCCGGCTCCCCGGTGGGGATCAGTTCGAAAATGACACGCTCACATTGACGATGGAGGATGTGCAGGCGATGCGACGCCGTCTCCTTGAGTCCGCGGCGATGGATGGCACCGAGGACGGTCAACTCGCAACCCCATTCGAGCTGGGAAGGACCTTTAAAGGAATGACGTTTCGTCATGTGTGGTAAGGACGTTGAGTTGACTTGGTTTGTACGGCAAGCAGAAATCCTGTACTCGAACACGGCGGTTCTACTTGTCAATTGCATCATTCTCGGATCAACCCGGTTTACCGAATAGCGCGCCAGTGCTTCCCGATCTCGTGCTTAAATCAGAAGAGCGGTGAGCTGCGTGATACCAATGTGCAAGGATGGTGATTAAGGGAGCAAAGTGTGGCGATACATGTACCGATTACGATGGCTGCGGGGCAGAAGCGGAAAGCTCTGATCCACCATAGATAGCGGAAGCTCAGTGAGATCTAGTGATCCGACGTTCGCATAACAAGGCAGGTTGCAACGAGAAGATCGGTCATAGACTGTACAGGCTAAACTCCCAGTAAGCTCATCAAACCAACGCATTAACACGGATTTGTCATACCTGATAGATACAGAGCACTCCGTCCTTGGATAATGCAAATGATGCGATACGGTAAGTCGCCACAACCTCATTCTGGGGGTTCAGGCACTGTTGGTGGCATGCATCGAAATCCCATATGCTTGCCTTCAGACGTCCTCTCCGATACGATCACACGTACGTACCTCCAATTTATTCCCCCATAACAGTGAACTCGGCTGCCAGCGATACTCTTTGCTGTCGAGGCCCATGAACGAGTATATTCCATCCGAGGACCCTTTTCCTCGATAAACTTCGACGGTGTGTTGTTCCGGGCCGATGGTTATGTTAACGGGACCCGGATCGGTCGCCACCAACGATGGCGGTCCAAGGTACGGCGACTTGGCGTGGCATACCAACATCCCGTGCTGACCGCCGACATGAAGTGCAAATTGCCAGTTTGCCGCAAGCCGGGTTACTTTGGCATAATACCTGTCGTCATGTCGGTCAACACGCCCACGTCCGTTGGAGGCTGGGGGAGAATCTGGACGGCGTGCGCACCGCGCCACGATCGCGGGTATACCTGTGCGAACCCACTCACCTGGGCGTCTTTCTGTCGTCCGCTCGGACGACCTTGTCTTCGCCCCAGATACCGCAGACCCGATAGACGTGTAAACACAATGGACGAAGTTCGTCGGCCGGGGTCCGTTCCGCCCGAAGCATCATGATGGTTCGGTGGACCAAGCGTGCGTTCGAATCCTTTTTTTTCCTGCGGAGAAGACGGACGCGGGAACGAGATAGACCGAGGTTGGCAAGTTTCACATTCACCTAGTGTGTCGGAACATCAGTGATGACATCCTGTACATGTGCACCGGCTAGCCGCTATTGAAGCCGTCTGAATGCCTTAAATATCCTGGTCGCGTATTGTAGCCTTCTATTTCCAGACAAGGGAGATGGAGATGGCGGAGGCGCACGATTTGGCTGGATAATATTCCTGTGAGTAGGTCAGTCATTACGACGACGCCACGGAATCATGGTTTGGGGCACGGAGAGTGTCCGATCTAGAACGAGTCCTTGAGATGAAAGCTTTTTCTAGCCACTTGAGCGCCCTCCCGACCGGCAAACAATAAGAATGCCGAGCTGCGGTGCGGGGGATGAGAACCCATGGGGACGCTTTGCTTGAATTCTAAACGGGGCGGGACAAGCACATATATCTGTGGCGACCGTATTTGGGAGATCTACCAATATAGGCTCATTGCCAAATTGAGTCGGCGTAAGCCGTCGAGAAGAAGCTCCAAGGACGGAGGACTTGCGGTCTGTTTCAGCTCGAGATGGTCGCCTGATCTAGTGGGCCACCATGGCAACCTAATGGGGATTCCTCGCGTGAAGTAGCGAGGGCGTCAACAACGATAATTCCCAGCCGAGCCCATACATTACAAAGAATGATTGATATACTAAGCGCTCATGAAGGATCCAGCTTTCGATGAGCTCCATTCTAGTGGTTTGGCGTCCGTATTGCAAGACTTGTAGCGACAAGGAGGTCGGTCATAAATTGACCTGGCTACCATCCCAGTGAGAACGAACAGCAAGCTGAAACGATATGAATAGAAGTGATTCATACCGGATAAATGCGCAGTTCGCCATCCTTTGATATTGCCATAGCAGTAGCCCGATAAGTGGCCACGACCCCGCCTTCTGTATCCAAACACTGGAAGAACGGGTGTGCAGTTCGCGATGGTTCCCATACAATCCATCCTGAGACATCGGAGCGCACCTGCATTTCGTTCCGCCATAGACACATGTTCGTTCGCCAGCAATACTCTCTGTCGTCGGTTCCCCGAAACCATTGTGTGCCTTTGGGAGCGCCGCGTCGTTTCTCTATATGAATCGGCCGTCGTTCGGAGATGATGTTGACTGACACCGGGCCCGGAGATAGGTCACACATCATCGGACCTATGTAACCTGACGAAACTCTGCAGATGAGGGCTCCGTTAGGTCCGTCAGCGTGCAGGGCAAAGTGCCATTGCGTGTCGCCCCGGCTGCCCTTGAGGTAATATCTACAACGGCGATCGTTGCGTGACTGGCGCACGAGGAAGGATGGTTATGACAGACTGACACCTACACATTTGTAATTTTGTCTTGTGCCTTGACAATCTTATCGTCACCGAGGAAACCACCGACCCTGTAGACATGAAGTGACAACAACTGTTCCACGGGTTGCGTGGAACGGAATTCTCGAGAGAGTGTGTTCTCCATGTGTAGTCAAATAGTCAAACACATTGGTAACGCCGGAAAAGTACCATTTGTATCTTTGCCCGTTTACATATAGGTTCCTGAGCCAGGGTACTGACACTGCATGTCAAAACGATCAATATATGGAAGCGATATTGCGCAGAGTTTACCATCACGGCCGGGGCCGAATATGCAACAAAATTAGTATTCAAACCTATGATGAGGATAGGTGCACTTCCTGGCGTGGGTTTCGACCGGCTACTCATTCTTTGTGTTAACAAGACGTAGACAGTTGCTTCCTTGTGCATGTATGTCGGTTAGATCAGTACATTTTCTGGATGGTTCGGACCACTCCGAGAAGGCGGCGCAACCCGAGATTAAACTCTGTCAGCAGCGCAGAGGTGATATACATATCTTGACCGATACACCCCAAAAAGCGCTCTACCACTTTACCTGGCGCATTCTTTTGGATACCTACTAGCAAGTATACTCCTTACTTGGGTTAGCCCGTGTCCCACGTGGGTTATCTATGGGCACGACCTTTTGCAATAGCCAATAGTACTCCCACCATTCCTCATAACATTAAGGGTTTCTGGGATCTCGGTGCCACCGCCCACGAGTCCGGGAAATATCACTCAGGCCTGCAGGGCAGACTTGGTTGTGGACGAAGGGATGATTACATAATACAGATTCATTAGCTCGTGGCAAGCCGGAATATTTTTATTCCCACGGTACCGCAACTGGAGGAGGACAAAGTTGTTGACATTCACCATCGTTTACATTGTCCATGGCGTCCAGGATTGCCCTCAACTCCTTCAAGGTGTCGGGTGAGCATTTAACCCCGTATGTTCTGTTAGGCATGACAACTGGCTTACTTGGACAGCCCGACCGCGCGCGGTGCCAACTGTCGCTCGGGCCGTTTCTGCGTATGTCAATCTACTTCACTCCTGGATTAAGCAAAGTAATGCCGTCCATGCAGTCGTTCGATGAGCTCCAATCCTCCGCCACCCGCAGAGCGCGCCTCCGAGATTATCAATACCCTTCCTTCTTCACCTGGGCTCATCACCAAGACCGGTGCAGCTCTCCTTGGAACGGGTCTCCTTGCTACGGCTATTTCCCAAGAACTCTATGTTGTGAACGAGGAAACCGTTGTAGCTGTTGGCACGTTCATCCTCTTCGCATACATTTACCGAGTATGTGGGTTAGCAATGTGTCTAGATGTGTCGATTGATGGTCTCGTAGGCAATCCAAGAACCATACAAGGGTTGGGCAAATGGTCACATCGAGCGCATCAAGGCCGTCCTCAATGATGCACGTGCTGGGCACACCCAAGCGGTCAAGGACCGTATCAGCTCGGTCGAGCAGATGAAAGACGTCGTTTCCCTTACAGAAGGTCTCTTTTCTCTCTCAAAGGTTAGCAGATACCCCATTACGATGGATTAAACCTTATCCGAAAATATCCCGTTTGTGTCACAGGAGACTGCCAAATTGGAGAACGAGGCATTTGTGCAGCGTCAAAAAGCCACATTAGCTGGCGAGCTCAAATCCGTCCTTGACAGCTGGGTCCGCTATGAGCAGCAGCAGAAGGAGAGCGAACAAGCTGAGCTCGCCAAGGGTGTCATCGGAAAAGTCCTGGCTGGCCTCAAGGACGAGAAGACCCAGAAAGAGATCCTCATCAATGCCATCACAGAGGTCGAGCGTGAGTGTTTCGTCACTAATTAACTACTTTCTGATCCTACGGACTCCGAAACCAGGCCTGGTCAAAGCAAAGGCAATCTGAATAGATAAATAGCTAGATTATGGTAGAAGGATTGTCTGTAACCGGATTTTCTTTCTTTGTACCTCACATGAGCCCGTAAGACCAAATAGGGCCAAAGCAAACGGCCGTGACGACGCGTTGGCGCGCTCATTCGGGGTAAATCTCTGCACGCGTTCGGGACAAACCATTTGTTCTTCCCGCCAACAACATCCCCAACTCAATCGCGCAATCGTGTCGTTGGAAAGAAAGATGGACTCGGACCTCATCAAACTTGTAAACCGTCTCCAAGACACCTTCCACAATCTCGGTGTGTCCCGACAGTCATATTCATGCTCATGGGCAGCGGGTGATTTATGTCGCCCAGGTGGTGAGCTGGACATGCCCCAGTTGGTAGTCGTGAGTTGTCTTTCGCACTCTGGCAACGTTCCGCTGATCTTCCTTCAGGTGGGCAGCCAGTCAGCCGGCAAATCGAGCGTGCTAGAGAAGTGCATCTCACCGTGGCCCTCACTCCCAACCGTTGACGTTACATTTCACACATAGCATCGTCGGGCGAGATTTCCTTCCCCGTGGTCAAGGCATTGTCACGCGAAGACCCCTTGTCCTCCAACTCATTCATACACCCACTCCGGATCCTTCCTCAAGTCCACCCGCCTACACGGAATGGGGTCAATTTCTTCACATTGACAAGCGCTTCACCGATTTCAACGAAATTCGTCGGGAAATCGAACAAGAGACGTACCGCGTTGCAGGACAGAACAAAGGAATTAGCCGACTACCGATATCACTCCGGATATGTAGTCCAAACGTCCTGGACTTGACATTGGTAGACTTGCCTGGATTGACAAAGGTATGGATACGTTCTAGTATATCGCGAATCCGAGTGACGCGCATTCAAGATACCGGTGGGCGACCAACCCAGTGATATCGAACGCCAGATTAGGAACCTCGTCACGGAGTATATCTCGAAACCAAACAGGTAAGTGGATGACCGTTCTTATCTGCTTAGGCCTCACCTGTTGCAAAGTGTAATTCTTGCCGTCTCTCCCGCCAACGTCGACCTTGCCAACTCGGATGCACTGAAACTTGCGCGAAGCGTTGACCCCCAGGGTCGTCGGACAATAGGTGTTTTGACGAAACTCGATATAATGGACGCCGGAACGAACGCACTCGATATCCTGACTGGACGCGTATATCCCCTCAAACTAGGTTTTATTGGTGTTGTCAACAGAAGTCAGCAGGACATCATCTCTGAGAAGAGCATGACAGATGCTCTGGGCTCGGAATCCGAGTTCTTCAAAAATCATGCTTCTTATCGCAATATTTCACATAAGAACGGGACCAAGTATCTGGCACGAACATTGAATCAGGTGTGTAGGAACGGTGAAGTTTTGCTTCTTTTCGACTATACCCTATGCAGGTTTTGGTAAACCATATAAGGGAGAAGCTTCCCGATATGAAGGCGCGGTTGAACACGTTGATGGGTCAAGCGCAGCAAGAGCTTAACTCGTTTGGTGACGCTGCAATCTTCGGAGACAAGAACCAGGTAGGCTGAAACTTAAATATGGTTTGCTCGATGACCTATTGTCTGTCAGCAAGGAGCGCTGATCCTACGTCTCATGAACCAATTTGCCCATGATTTCATTGCATCCATCGAGGGTACCAAAGTCGACATGTCCACTAAGGAGTTATCTGGTGGCGCACGGATATATTATATTTTCAATGACGTCTTTGGCCATGCGCTTGCTTCGATAGATTCCACAACGGGCTTGGATAACCAGGACATCCGCACAGCAATCCGGAACTCCACAGGTCCAAGGCCCAGCCTATTTGTCCCCGAGGCGGCGTTTGATCTATTGGTGAAGCCCCAAATAAAACTACTAGAAGCGCCAAGCCTTCGCTGCGTTGAGCTGGTCTATGAAGAACTTGTTAAACTCTGCCATAATTGTACTTGTCCGGTATGTCGCCTTAATTATCCCTAAGCGCATGGTGCTGTCTCTGATATTGAATCACAGGAACTCGAGAGATTCCCTCGCCTTCACGCACAACTCATTGAATGTGTATCAGAACTCTTGCGCGAACGCCTCGGTCCCACATCAGAGTATGCACAGAGCCTCATCGAGATTCAGGCTGCGTACATCAACACTAACCATCCCGCGTTCATCTCGGGTTCTGCAGTTGCCGCACAAACAGCGGTATCTGAAGCCCCCAAACAATCAATTGCTCCACGTGTAAGCTCTATCCACCCTTCATCTGATCTAAGTCTTCTGGCTAATGCACTATTGCTTCCTGGGACTCCTTTGTATGATCCGAACCCTGGATTGCGCTAGCCTGTTAGCGCTGAACCGATGAACGGCATTCAGACGCCTGAAGATGAGGATGAACCCTCGACTGAGGAAGCTATTGGCATGAATGGTGTTCCTTCCCGTGACGGACGTTCTGTGTCCTCGACGCTCCACGATCGGGCTCGGGCAACCGGACCCACCGCTGCTGCGGGTGCATCTGCCAAACCATCATCAAAACCCTATCATGGTCCTCGGCACTCATCCGTGCTTCCATCCACACAGGCCCATACCCAGCCAGGCGTACCTGGCTCATCGCCTCACTCTGCACGAGAAACATTTTTGAACTACTTCTTCGGCCAGAACGGCCCCGGTCCCGTCGGTGGATCAAGCCTCGAACGGACACATGCAACGTTGCCTCCTGTGCCTACAGGTCGAGACGTATCAAATTCGGAGGCACCTAGTCACACTGGGCTGATGGCCGGTAAACGACCGCTGGACGGACACAATACGGCTTTTGATATGAAAAGCCTGGGTAAACACATCGAGGCTGTGAGTGCCCATGCGGTTCTTTCTGGTACACCTAGTATCAGGTCAGGGTCAGGGCTGATTGAATGGGCTTTATCTCAGGTTTCATCAACCGACAGTAATTCGCATATGACGCAACGGGAAGAAATGGAAACGTCGCTCATCCGGTCCTTGATTGCGTCCTACTTTTCGATCATTCGGCAGAGTATACAAGACCTCGTCCCAAAAGCGATCATGCATTTCTTGGTCAATTACTCTACGAAAGAGGTGCAGAATCGGCTGGTGGCAACGTTGTACAGGCCAGAGTTGTTTGCGGAGCTGTTGAACGAGGATGAGGCGCTCGTCGCGGAGCGAACGAGGGTGAAGGCGCTATTGGATGCCTACAAGGATGCTTTCAAGACGCTCTCTGACGTCAACTTGAAACCACTATAGACATGTTTTCGTTTGGCTATGCACCCACGTGTCGTTTGATGGGTTGATATTGAACGTTTCAATCTGACACGTTTCCAACGAGACAAGGTCCGAAACGATGCTGATGCGGCGTCGACAAGTTGCAACAGTAGGTCCGCGCGGAAAATAGTTGAGCCAAATTAATGCTATGGAATGGAAAACAAGGGCGTGTATCTATAAGGTACCCGACAAACACGAAGACGCCCCGAAAGGTCATGCAATATATACCCGACGATGGGTATCTGTCTGCCAAAATATACGGCTACTTTATTGGACTTGGTAAGTACGGACACGGAGCCACAGGGAAAGCACTCGCAATGGCACAAGACCCAAGACCGGGAAGGTGTGATGAGGGAAAAGTAGGGACCGCCCCAACACAACCAACCCAACAAAAAGAAGAGTTCAGACGAGCGACACCGCCCAGCGCGTACACGACACCGGACTATCACCAAACACGCGATGCGCTTGCGCGCCGCTACGTCTCCAAAGACGCTTGTTGGCCCTTGACGGCAATCCACTTGTCCTTGGTGTTATCAGGCATGGCGCCGCATGGTTTATCCGGTTCCTCCTCCGACGTCATGCTCTCTTCCGTATCGGCTTCGATTCCGCCGATGCTCATGTCGGACTCCGAGGACGCGGATTCGCTGTGGGTTACGGGAATGACGGCGTCGGCGGGTGTACTCGTAGTGGCGCTCGACACGTTCCCCTCGAGTTTCATGGCAGCCTCGGCACGATGCGCCCTCTTAGATTTCGATCGATCCCTTTTCTCAAGCTTCTGTGGGTGCACGCGGCAAGGTTTGGCATGGGACCCTGAAAGAAGGAAAAAAGGTGCACAAACCTCCTTCGCTCCCTCGTCTTCTTGCTGGTTCCGGCAAGGAGATCAGCACATGTGGGTCGTGGTGACGAGAAAACATTTGAATTTACCTCGCTGGCGGCTTTTTCTTCCTTCTACGGGGCCTTGTCAGAAAACGAGAATTGGAAATGGGACTAGGGGAGTGAACCGCACCTCTTTACGTTCCTTCTCCTCCGCCTGGATCAGGCCATTGGGTCAGTCGGTGGCCATAGGGTTCCAAAACGTCACCACATACCTCCTTTTCCTTGGCTTCGCGCTAGTGAAACGTCAACCGTGACGAAATGCCACATGCATGTGTAGACGAACCTCTGCCTTTTCCCTCTTGAGTTTTTCGCGTGTCTCACGTTCCTGAATGATCCTGAGAAGCGTGTCAGCCACCATTCGGGAAATTTCGGATATCCACCGACCAATCGCCAACTTCGTCCACACACTCTTTTGGGCGAACTTTATTCTTGAGGAGGTATCCTTGCAACGCCGCCACCTGCGGTGACATCTGCGTCAGGCAACCCGAACCCAGATTCCAAATGGAGACGCACGCTCAGTTCTCCCTCGGGGATGGAGTCAGCAAAACGCTTGGCAAGCTCCGCAATCTCGGCCTCTTCGAGCACAGGGATGGCATGCCCGGGAGCTTTACGTTTGGGAAGAGGGAGGTTCTTTTGCGATACGTCAGTCTTTTCTTGTGACGTAGCCCCTGATGCGGCAGGCTTGGATGGGAAGAAACACTTGAAAATGCCCTCTGCTTGCCACTTGGTCGCATGTGTAAAGTTCACCCACACGTCCATGCGACCTGGTCGGCTGAGTGCGGGATCGAGACGTTCGATGTGGTTTGTTGTGGCAAACAACAGTCTTGAGGGACGAGGGGTGCGAACGTGAGCGAAAAATGCGCAGCGTTTGTTGATGGAACACATACCGGCCTTCTGCCGCAGCGACTCCGTCAAGGCTGTTCAACAAGCCACTCAAGCTAAGCGTAGAGCCATCATTCGTATCACTATTGTTAGGCGTTGATGAAGATGGCGTGGGTGCGCCGGTGGATGACGAGTCACGACTGACGGAGCGCGTAAAAGCAGCATCCAAATCCTCAAGAAGCAAGATACATCTAGTGATTTGAACAGCTTAGCACGGCCCGTCGAGAGAATACACACACGTAAACCAACCTAGACGGTACATGTCCCATTAATGTCGTCAACGTATTATCACTCATCCTGTAGATTTGTCAGCCCGGTCCGGCACAACGAAGACCGTGGATAGGTTTACCCCTTTGATGACAAGCTAACGACATAGATATCCAAACCCAGCTCGCCAGCCAACGAATGGATCAACGACGTCTTCCCACTGTGCAACAAAATTAATGCTCTGTGTGTGATATCGTGTGGGGTTGTCCTACCTTCCCGGAACACCGTACAGCAGGTAACCTCGGCGGAATGGAATACCTACGTATGGACCCAATGAGTGGGAGTTATCACATCATCATATATCACCGACCTCTTTCGGCATACCTGGGAGATGAAGCATTATTCAACCGCCTGGGAAAATTTTACACGTCACTCACCAGTCTTCAGAGCACAGGAAATCCCTGCAATCGGCCAAGAGCATGTCTTTAACGCCCGGTTGAAGCACAATCGAACTCATCGGTCGTTTTTGGCGGGCTCCGTTCCACCTCCAACAACCATAGGTCCTGAGAAGCGCGCGCCGGTCAAGCGCCAACGCCATCTTACGAGATTGTCGACTCACGTATCCGCCATGAAGATGTGCACACGGTGCTCGGCGTCTTTCTCGTACTCGCGCTTGGCTTCTAGGACCAATTTCTTGAGAATATCATTACTGCGAGCTACGACACTAGAACCGGTGTCAGCTAGTTCGGGGCAACAGAATAACCACCCGGATTACCTGATCTTGAGAGAAGCACCGTGACCATAATCCGGATAGCGTTTCGTCCGCGTTATCTATTAGGGCGGGAGAAGGGATGAATTCTCCGAGGACACCGCGAGCATGACAGTAATTGAATACATACCCTCAGCCAGTGACCACGGTAATAAATGGTGTGCGTGGTGTCTGCCAGCAATTATCAGACCAATTACGAAGCATGGGAAGCTATATCCAATAAACTCTACCTAAACTTGGCATGAACGCCACTTTCCTCTTGCGACGACCGTGTACGAGAGCGTTTTCGTCCTCGTCTTCATCTTCGTCATCCAAGTCCCCGGTCGTTGACTGCGTGAGACCATTGCGACTAACTGTACGGGTCGTGATTTCAAATTCACGACTACGGCCCCACGCAGGTTGCTAGATAACACATGAGCGGCAGGGGCCGTGATAGTGTGAGCCCACTTGCCTTGGAAAGCCAATGCATCAACCTATGCACCGTCAGTCCGAAACGCTGAGCAACCCGTTCAAAGGTGCTCACCAATCATATGGGTAGTCCTCCTGGCTGAAGTGTGCGGTCAGAAAGAAGGCTAGAGAGAGGGTCAGTGTGCGTGTTCGAGCACAAAGGGAGGTGGCATACAGTCGATGAAGCCATTCCAAGCAGACATGGAGGCTCGTCTCGCTGTTTCGACCGTCCCTCCGATGACGACGAGTTTCTGCGGTAGAAACTCAGTTTAGCGTGGAGTGGAGAAAGGCGTGTTGGATGGGTACCAGAGTGTCCTGAATGGCGTTGGTGTTCATTCCCAGAGGGGAAAGCATGTTTTTCAAGGTCTCCATGTCGATGCGGGAGCCGGCGAAGAGGAGGAAAGCGGGGAGTCAGGTGTCTCGCCACGGTCGGTATTTAAGTGATTTATGAGCGCCTCGTGCACAAAAATAATATGTGCAGGGTAGCAAGTGAACAGAACGGTATCAATTACATCTCGGTAAGGACCTCCCGGCAAGAAGAAAAAAGCAATCAAGACTACTACATGGTGATGTTCTGACGGACTCTAGGAGAGACCGTCACCATACTCGGCTTTCATGTCGGAAGTGAGGCTGAGATAAGGTGAATCCGCAGGTCTGCGCCGTCTGAGAGTCATGCAGAGTCATTCCCATCGACATGGCTATCAGAGGGTGCGGTCCGGTTTTACCTAAGTTCTTGTACGCTACGGGGCTGCGAGTCTGGGAGTCTGCGAGGGTCGTGATGGACCTCGTTGAACGATCACAGATGGTTTCGCGCGTACCCAAGATCCCCTGCCACAGACTTGGCGAATCTCAGTTGGCGATCGGTCTCTTCGCCTCTGATGACTGCCGTGCTAATACATAATCCACACCATGAGGCATGCCCAGCACCACGGAAACGAGTTCTGAACGACTCCCGACCGCAACAATGAGACGAGGCTTCTAGCGGGAGCCTCAGCAGCCCTGGACCAGGTACCACGCTCGATGCTCTCTGCATTTTTAGAAGCGGACTGCGTGACAAAACCGCCGGTCCGCCAGGCGTGCCCTCGTAATGAACTGAGACGGTCTCGGGTCCCAGCGCTGACCGCTCAGTTCCGTACAAGTAAACCCCTATGGAATAACGACACAGAGAATGGAACGCACTACAGGGTGTACCCCAGATCGTCGGCTTTGTCGGTGAGGGCGGGAATTCCCTATGTAGAGCGAAAGGGTCGGATCTATAAACCAGATCCCTGGGGTAAGGCTCACAGCATGGATCGCAAACCCAGATCTCGGAATGCGCAGCGAGTTAGAGTGCCCGCCGCATCTCATCTGAGGCAACTCCGCTATACCGTGGTATTTATTTTGAGGCGGTGGGTTCACATCGGGCAATAATGCAGGAACACCTCGAAACAACACGCGCCCCTATCCTGTCCGACTCCTTGTGACGCCCTCCAGATTCATACTTCAAACGTTCACGGCTCCGACGCACCCATGATCCTGTAAAATTCTCTCCAGTTTTCCTTTCAGAGCGACGGGAGAATGATCGCTTTGCTTCAGTCTAGCCCTGCCGTTTTTCAACCGGTCTAGACTCTGCCACAAGTCATTTGGTGGCTTGATGGACCATATGCTACTCATTTTTGCGCCCCGATATTTTCCTCACCGTCCTCTCTCTTGTAAACCACAGGTTGGGGGTTGCAAGTCAAATCTCACGGTGTTGTGGGTCTGTGCGCCTTCATATTAATCGATACGCCACGGCAGCCTCCTCTCGTTCATGGATCGAAGACTCGAGACTCCGTGTCCCTCGAGTAGCGAGCCGAAAATACAAACCCGCTTCATGTTACACATAGCCGGGAATGCGTCCGCCCACATTACTCCAAGTCCCCGCACAAATGACCCAGGATACCAATAATAACATCACCCGGCCCAATTCTATTTTCACGGCGCTGATTCAAAGTACGATAATCAATACCATTCGTCGAGAAGCGAAGAATCAGATCACACACCCGGCAACATGGTAATCACTCTTGAAGACGACCAGACACCATTCACGGGGTATCCATTTATGGACGCAAGGTTTTGCCGTCGCTCATCTCGCTGGATCGTGACTTTGGCACCCTGCTGGTGGCGCGCCACATATGTAGGTAGCAGAATGGCTACCGATGGCGCTGCATCGCAATTATGGCACGCTGCACTTGTAGCCTAAACGTGGATTCAACAACCTGTTGCGAGTCGACTCCCATACGTAACTTGGTGGCGCACCTCCGTGGATTGGACGATCGCCCAGCCGTTTTTGAGTTCAAGAGTTCTTTTTGAGCACTTTGTGGTCGAGGGATGGCATCGCCACCGTCGTCAGTGGCTGCCAACATGTGGTTTCGGGCAGGATTGTTCGTGCGAGTGGCGCTTGTGTTTTATCGACTGTGTGCAAGGGTACGTATTTGCTCCGATCGCTAGATTTCCAGAGTGTGATTACGGCGTTGACGCTAAAGGATTTGAAGAGAAACGCCAACCTGTTGATGACGGAGCTATGTAGCCTAAGCGGTCATCCTCGCAGGGACGGTAGTTGATGTTCAAGACTAATCATCCCGTTGCTGAGGAACGCTTGCGGAAGTGTTGACAGACCAGCCAGCTCAGCGGAGATGAGGGAGGGGCGCTCTGAGGCAACCATCAATTAGAAGGAGAAGCGATGTCAAGGAGCGAATGGATGCATACTTTGATCATGGTGCCCAACGAAGATAGGGATTAGTGAAGGTTAACGCCACACGTGTCAACAAAACGCTGGAGAAGGACGTGCGCACTGCGCAGATGGCACCACAATCCACCCAGATTGGTCAATTGACCAAACCTTGAGCTTGAGAAGTGGTTATCGGCATATGTGCTAGTGATAATTTGGATTGAGCACATCACCATCAACCATTCCATGCCCAAGCAACCCTGTGGTCGGCTGGCAGACGGGAAGAACATTCATCCCTGAAACATCTGGTCATAAGTAATGAGCAATAACTGGTACATTGCAATGTCATCTGTGACGATTGATAAGAATGAGGGAAATGTATCATCCAACAAGTATGTTGCCCACCTAGTCTCTACGTAGGAGTTCACCCAGTTCCATCTCATCTGTTTCATCCCTCGGAGCAGAGATAACCAGCCCTTCTGTCATTTCTCTCTTTACACAGAGTTGCTCGGCGATTATTACCGTCAGAGCAGACCCTGCGAACATGACGAGCCAGAAGAATAATGAAGTGGGAATGGAAGCCGAGTAATATGTCGTGAGCACCAGGTGATTGAACACTAATGTTAATGCAAAGTCCAAGATAAGGCGTGGCCGCCGTACGAGGGTGTACAAGTAGTAGATACTGCCCGAAACAAGGGTTAGAGCCTGATCGTGCGCATCGTGGAACACGTACTCTGCTGAAGAAGCAATCAGCCAGGATGCTGCGATGACCCAACCTCGCATAGGGTCTGTTCTTCCATCCCACTGACCGTCCTCCCACCCACCACCCACTTGTTTACCGCCACTCCATGCGCCATAATAGGAGGTCCATCGTTCCTCGCCCTGGATGCCGCGGACAGTGGGTTGGCCGGCCATCTCTCTCCAGTCCATTACCATGCCTGAGGATGTTATATTTCCCTGGATGAATTCATTGGCAGAAATTACATACCAACGTTGGCAGCCCCTCCTTCATACATGAGAGAAGTGGGCTCCGCAAAGACGGCAAGCAGCGGGGGAACGAGAAGAGAAAGTGTCAGATAGTGCAATGACTGCAAGGATATGATCTTCCAACGAGCATCAGCGATTTAAATAGCGACCACTCGAAGAAATTACCTGAGAAATAAGCAAGACAGGATCCCAACTGCTCTGTCGTGGAGGCGCCATGACGTCTGTAGTGCGGCCCAAGACTGTACTTTGCCGCGGATCGAGTCTGACAAGGCTCATTCCAAGCGAACCCAACGAGGTCCGGGTCGAGAGCACGTGATCACAATTACGTAATGGACAAGGAAGTCTTGATCGCTTGATTGCCTATTTCGTTTTACCCATTGGTTGTCATCAAACCATTGTACTTACTGCAAGGGCGTGCTAATGCCCAATACAACGTACGAACGTGTTGCTGGCGATGATACTGACGTGGATTTCGTAGCCATATCTCCCGAACCTACTCGTGCTCACCCGCGCCCCGACTTTGTCATACGACCACCAGTCTATTACGGAGAAGGGCCGTTCGACCCTCCAAGCTCGGAGGAAGAGGATGAAGACCGTTTCTCGGACAAACCACGAAACAACAACGCGCTTAGCCCTACTGAATTCAGGGATTCGGAACCAGGGAATGGCTTGAGAGTGGGAAGTCGCAGAGTCAGTGGTCTGCACAGCATCATGCCTTGGGGTTCATATCCACGTCACATTTAGCGTCCGGCTGCCCTGAGGCATCTGGTATACGCCCTTGCATCATTGGTGTTCTTGTCGGTTTGTATTGGGGTGTTTGCCGCTACCAATCTTTATCATGGAAGGCAATACCGCGCATCGGGAGTACGCAAGGTATCTCTCGACCATGTATTCAATGGAACCTTTTCCAAACATGTGCAAGCGCTTCACTGGGTCCCCGAGGGTACGTGTGCATCGAGCCGTATCGTTTATCGTTCACGCAGCATTTAGCTGGGGATGGAGTCTTCTCAACCCTTGAGAATGGACAAATTCAACTTGTTGACCTCAAGACGAACACAACCACTCCCTTGGTTTCGTTGACTGACATCAGAGACGTAAATCGTCGCTTCCATCGCTAGGCGGATTCTCGCTGAATTATAATGTCTTCAGGGAAACGACCAGCTACTTTATTGGACGGACTGGAAGCTTTCTCCAGACATGAAGTACATCCTTATCAAAGCAAATCATCACAAGGTGTGCACGACGTTTTCGGATGGCTTTCTTTTGAAGTCTCATCTAGCATTAGCAATGGAGATACTCGAGCTTCGGCAATTACTACATTCACGACCTGGAGACTAAAGCCACCTATCCCCTTCTTCCGCCTACTAATCCCCCAGTGACGGCATACGCTACCTGGTCGCCTACTGGCGAATCAATTGCTTTCGTTGCTTCTAATGATCTCTATATCCTTCCGTCGCCATCGTGAGTCATTTTGATTGCCTGGCAAGCCCGTGATTTGTTTTATTTTATAGTGCATCGACCTCATCCATCCGCGTGACTATGAGTGGTAACGCATCGTTGTTCCACGGTGTACCGGACTGGATTTACGAGGAAGAAGTGCTAGCGGGGGAATATGCACTCTGGTGGTCTCCCGACTCGTCAAAGGTTGCGTTCCTTCGCCTCGACGAAACCGCTGTCGATGAATACAAGTTTCCTATCTATAACCCGACGGGGGACTCCTACGCTGTTATCCCATATACGGAAGACGTGGTGATTAAGTACCCAAAGCCAGGTTACAATAATCCGCTCGTATCAGTGCACGTTTTTGATGTTGAAGCTTATCTGAGTCAGTCGGAGTCTGCACTGACTTCTGCTGCGGATGAAGCTGTTGTTGACTTGAGGTGGCCCGATAGCTTCCCCTCGAACAACAGCATCATCACCGAGGTGGCTTGGCTTGACAATTCGACATTGGTGTTGAAGGAAGTCACGAGAGCTGCTGACCACGGGAACGTAGTGCTGTTCGACCTGGGCACCACAAGCTTCGGTGGAATTGCCACGGGTGAAGTTGTCAGAAAGCTTGGCATCGATGGTGAAGAGGGGGATGAGGGTTGGATTGATGCAGTTAGTGAAACTTTAGTTGGTGGCGCGTCTTTGAACTCATGTGACCATACACTCGCAGGACCAGAATATCTATCCCGTCCCAGCAAGCCTTCGGTCTGGGGATTCTCCCGCTTACCTGGACATCGTGCCTACTCAAGATGGATATAATCATATTGCCCTCTTTGACCCGGCCGCCTCCTCCACACCACGTTTTCTTACTTCCGGTACCTGGGAGGTCACAAACGGTATCCAAGCGGTGGATATCCAGCGGGGATTGATGTGAGCTCTAAGATTTTAATGTCCGTTTGCTTATGCGACACAGGGTGCTAAAGAGATAATTTGCAACAGTTATTTCCAAGCTGCGCGTTCATCTATCGAACGTCATCTGTACTCAGTTCCGATCTCATCACCGGATTCTGACTCAGTGGTCCCCCCTACTCTCCTAACCGACGATTCGGCGTTGTCCTCCTATTCCGCCAGCTTTTCGCCCGGCGCAGGGTTTTATTTACTACATTACACGGGTCCAAATGTTCCATGGCAGAAGGTGGTAGACGTCAACAGACCAGGTAATCTCGGAGCTTCAGAAGGATCGATTATGGTTCATCGTTCGATTTACAGATTTTGATTATATCCTCACTGATAACGCCGCGTTGAACGCAACCCTTGGTGAATTTGAAGCAGCAACCATCACGTACTCGACGATTGATAGCGATGGTTATGGTGAACCTTTTGTTCCGAGCTTAAACACACCGTCGCTTACCGGATCTCAGAGCTGAACGTGAAGGAAATGCGGCCGCCTAGAATGGATGCTTCTGGGCGCACGAAGTACCCCGTTTTATTCGTCGTGTGCGTGCTCAGTTCTAGACGGTGTCCATGGTTTTCTGAACAATCGTCATAGTTACGGCGGTCCTGGGAGTCAGAAAGTCAATGTCGAATTCAACCGTGACTGGCATGATTACCTTGTCTGCACCCTACAGTATGTCGTCGTCGTCGTCGACGGACGTGGAACCGGGTACAAGGGGCGTCGATTGCGCAACCCAGTCAGGTACAATATGGGGTTCTGGGAAACGCGGGATCAAATCAATGCCGCACGGTGTGTTCTGGGCTTCTTTTTTCCAATCATTCACTGGCCACTCACGTCATTCCCAGCATCTGGGCTGGCAAGGACTACGTAGACCCGAACCGCATTGGGATATGGGGATGGGTAAGAGCACTCGCATCATGGACCGCCAGGCCCTCATCGTTATCGACCTTAGTCCTATGGAGGATTCATGGCCGCCAAGGTCGCGGAAGCTGATGCTGGAATCCATTCCTTGGCTATGGCCATAGCGGTGAGCCGCCGGGCTTCACCTTATCATATTTTACTTCTAAGCTAAGTTTGTAGCCAGTCACGAGTTGGCGACTTTACGGTAAGCAACGCTCTGCCGTGAACTTAATTAGGGTAACTCATTACTCGGTTGCAGACTCAGTCTACACCGAGCGCTACATGGGCCTTCCAGACGATAACCTAGGTGGATACATCAACGCCTCTATCTCGCATGTGGAAGGGTTCAAGAACGTTGATTTCCTATTTGCACACGGAAGCGGAGACGACAATGTCCACTTGGCCCACTCTGCACACCTACTTGACATGCTCACGGAGGCGCAAGTCCGGAATTTCAGATTCAGGATGTTTACCGACAGGTCACTCGCACGTTCTTTCCCCTCCTTCGCTTATCACTGATGCATCCGCCTGCATGCAGTGACCATGCCATCGACAAGAGAGGTGCCCACAGGGAGGTGTATGAGTATATGGCACTCTTTCTCTTGGAGAAGTGGGGTAAGGGAGGTCGTCGCCGCGGGTGGTAACAATCATCATCGATGGCGGGTACAATTGTCGGGGATGGAACATGATTGGTTGTTATCAAGCTTTCGGCAAGGTTCACTCGCTGATGAGATCTTTGATACCCCGAAGACGCAACCAAATACTTTACGTGCAATATACTCGCTTGCTAACGCGCACTCTATCGGACCAGATCTCCAACAAGGTTTGACGAGCATTTGGGTCCCTCTAAGTCCAGCAACCCAGAGATATTCAAATATCGGGGATCATTCACTCCTGTTGGCGTGAAGTCGCCGTCTTGCCAGTGCGACAGTCATGTGTTTCGCCTCATCAGCCCATCAACGGGGTGTGATGATAGGCTGTGTGTTCGGTTGTCCCAGCGATGCACGTCGACTACGTCACTGGTGATGACACACTGTAGGCGACGACTGGAAGACCCACAGGATGACCATAGTACCTGCCACCAAAGGGGTCAATCACTCTTTCTCCTCCGTGTCACGGGTAATTACGCCGTTGGCATGTCATCAGCCACGACGATCATGGGCGCTCAGCGCGCAAGATTCACTGTATCCTGTACTTGAGATAAATCACAGTCGAGCGAGCGGCTAGGATGCGCACATGAGGCGCAAGGTCGTTCGCTTCCGGGAGAATGGGATATACAGCAAGTACGTCTCCCGTTCAGGGATATGTCGAGGTCGACCCACTTTTACTGCAACGAATCTACGTCCAGGGTGCCACCGCGTCATCCCAAGCATCGCCAGGGAACACCCATTCTGCTCCGCCATGGGCCACCACCTTGGTGTAGATGATGCCAAGACTGGATAGCATTCTCTTCTTAGAGCTTAACCTTCTGGGTGGGCGGAGACTGGCTTGCGCGTTGCGGACGCGTTTCTCGATAGATGAGGACGAGCGCGAGACGCGGTTGCACCGTGGTATGGTGGCCAAATTTCACCTGGGATGCTGTCCGATCAGCCTTGCAGAACCCAGCCATGTCTTGTTCCTCGTCTCCTTGTTTCGCTCTTTCTTTTCGTGCCGGCGGGAGAGATAGATGTGGCCCCTCACCAGGTACCCGGAATCATGAGACGAGGACACTGAGAGACCGAGAAACGTGTGATTGGTCGGATCCAAGCATCCTCGAGGTACATTTTCGCACGGGAAACGGCGGGATGGTAACTCGCCCCGGGACTTACCGCGTCGTCGATACCGCAACCCCGAATCGATCTCGATGGCCATGGGAAGACAGGCTTTGCACAGGCGTTCGCTTTCCACCACGGCCTGCAGACATGACATGAACGTTTCCTACGTTTCTTTCGGCACGGGAGCCGGAAGTAAGCCTGGAATGTGTCTTTTTTTCGCTTGGACATGACTCACCGAATCCATGCGCAAAATTTGCCACCAGTTTGCGTTCGGCGGCCTGTGTCGCCTGCTCCCGTGAGGACAGTGTGACGGAGATGAGCACCAACCCACCCGGAGGACGTTTCTCCGGGTGAGAACTCTAGATTTCTTTCGTTGGGTTTCGCAGATCTCCAGTCAACCGATGGTCGCCGGATGCATACATGGCTTGGATAATCCGCGACTGTCATGGAGGTGTTCAAACAACTGAAATTCGGTTCGTCTGTCTCCGTCAGGGGTCAAACTGGTGGTCGAGATTGCGTAAACACCAGAGGGGCAGGCTGGAGAAGAGCAGGTTATGGCGGTGTCCCGGAAGCGCTCTCTGAGACACCTGCTTGACGTTCGTCCGTCACTGTTAGGAGTCAAACTAGTAGACTAGACGAGGGTGAGCGTTGGAAGCAGGAAAACGCGTCAGGCGAGCAGCCTGATGAGCAATGCAAAAGGATTGCGAGGGTTGGTACTCAGATCGACGCAATCGAGCTTGCCCCATCATAATACAGTTACTGCAAATTTGGGGTAAAGCCAGTATGTTCCGAGTTGTTCAACGTTCGAGCTGTACTATACTTGTAATTACAACATGGAAGCCGAAGGAAATAATTAATGTATGGTCAAAGTCGCAATGGATCCTATATATGTAACCAACAGAAAGCCTTGGTGTCCCAAATTACAAAGACGCTGATTAATGGTGCAACGTGGAGGAGAGGCTGGGTGCAGACAGAGATGTTACAGTGTTACTGGTATAGTAGTCAACTCGTACGCATTCGGCTGGTCCCGTTCGCGAACCATTCTTCTCGCATTGAGCCTGTTCGAATATTTCAGTCCCAACGTTGTTATGACTAGAGCGAAATGAAACTTACACAGCTAACATCGAGTTCACGTAGCCTACACACGATGAAGCATCAGTATCATATCATTTGTCTTTCAAAGGAATGCACTTGCTCCGGCTGACGATGATGCCCACTGCAGCCACCCAATAGTTGTTGCCTTGAGCAAGGTACTACGGTCGTTAATGAACAACCATACAACGTGCTGATTCTGAACATACCACAATACCCACGGTGACTGAAACTGCGCTGAACGAAACATGATAACTAGTATAAAACGCGAATATAAAGATAGGGCTCACCAAGTAAACGCCCCCGAATTGATACAAATGACAGCCAAATCTTGGATCATAGTACGTTGCCTCCGAAAATTACTTCTCCACATATACCTGAAGACGGCCCATGTGATGAGAATGTCACACATAACGCCTGCAAAAGAAAAGGGCGGTATCCACTGGAAATACAGTTGGACGGGACAAACAAGTCAGCGAACACCTTCGAAATACGACACGTGCATCCCACCGGACACGCAAACAGGTAATCTGTCGTGCCAACTCGGACGCTACAAAAGGTTCTTTCAATCCTAGTTGACGAGGGCAAGGAGTGCACAAACACGTCAACGTGAAATACTAAGGGAGTACATATTCAGCCATTGCCAAGTCAATTCGCCAGAACACATACATGTGCCAAATACTGATGAAGTTCTCAAGTCAGACGAGGTGCACCACATCACAGAGGGATTTACATACCAAATGCCGAACATGCAATCGCAAACTGCAGGAAATAATATGAGACGCCGAAACACACACTGACTCGAAACTGACAATAGCAAGGGTGAGAGGCTTGTTCTTCCCGCTGACTATGGTGATATTAGTGTATGCAAGGACAGTTTAATAGCGACATCTCACTTGTCCATATGCGACGGCAATAAAAACTAATCAAGAACGCTTAGTAGTCATACGATGGTGAAAGCACCTACGAACCACTGCACAGCAAAGGTAATGATGTACTGGTTCAGTTGGCGGTGAGCACAGAAAGGGTGAACTAGCACAAAATCTCACATTTGATGATGTCACGAGCTGGTGCAAATTATGATTAAGTGCCGGAGAGCGCGTCACTAGCTACGACGGCACTTACGAGTGCACCCCTGCAAGTCACATAAATACATCGACTGCGCCTCGGGCGATGTAAGGCTTACCATGTTATTTCGTGTTCGCAACTCCACGAGTGGCCTCGGTGACATAATACGAACAGAAACCAAAAGAGCTGAAAACACCCCATCACATGGGCAGTGTCTGCTAAGCTGGGAACGAGCTTTATAACGATCTACAAGAAACTAAATCACGACCTACAATATCGCAATTACCTAGATAAAATGCATCAGGCATTTGGTGGAGGAGGGAACTGAACGCGTCTACCAATGCTTTCATAAACCAAGGGTCATCAGGGAACCAAAATGTATAGCAAATTGACTGGCCCAGTGTAACACCGTACATTCTGTTGGAAGGATCAGACACTACGCAGAGGAATGAGGTCGCATACACGTACAGACCAGAAACTATGTACCCTGACCAAATTGATGTGCAACAGAATATCGGAGGATCCACGAGATTACTTTACCTATTAGCCCCGGGGACCATATCACCGGAATGTCATTAGACATGGAGATGACTGAAAAGAACGAGCACGATCTCGAGAGTCGTTACACAAATAATGTCTTGATTTGGCAAGCAGCCCCGCGCGTCCCGGGTGAGCCTCTTCTATGTCTGAATGTGGGGAGATGGGAGCTCGGAGCCCGACAACGGTCGCTGGCGTTCTGGGAGTGACATCAATGGGTGGAGCCACATTGCTGAGAGAGTCAACCGACGAAACTGTCAGCACCCTTGGTTGTAAATCCTCTGTCCGCTCTGCAGATTTGAACTGAGTGCGCGAATTCGAGTCGATAAGAAGAAACACAGCCGTGAAGACTCGACTGCGCACACGAAGTTATACTGTTACGGAACCAACTGAAAATGTTGCTCAGCTGGGCTGTTAGCTTATCCTGCTCCTGATTAGAATCTGATGGAAGTCTATAATCGACATGACAGTTTCCATTAGATCGTAGATTGTCGTGGTCTGTGAAGCTAGATATTGAATGCTCCTTCACAGCCTCAACCGTCGGGTTGACTGAAGTGTCGACCATTCTTAGCATCAGTCCGCCGACTCTCGGGCCAATTTGTGACTCACCCTTTCATATATCCAGGCAACCCTCACGTCGGGCTTGCCATGCTGGGGATACCGTTCATAATGGGGTTACCCTGACCAGGGCCAGCAACTGATCGCTAAAGTTGCAAGTTTCCAAATAGAATGCGCATGTCCCTCCCTGTCGAAATTGACGCCGATGACCGCATACAAGTGCAGGCCGACTCCCGTGGAGGCAGTATAGTGTAATTGTCGGGCCTTCCATTCCTTGAAGGTCAATTCATCCGCGAAAACTGTTACAGTAATACCTAACTTGACATGCAATCAAAGATGGACCATCTCTGACCGTGTAGGTCCGAATCGCAGTGGCCCATCATGCATCATGATCCAAGTTCGGGGCGTTCCGATCACCGTGGACTCGCAGTTGTGCTGACAGCCTCCTTCCTAAAACTGTTGAATGGCTCAGGGTCGGTAAACTGTGAGGGGTCACTGAGATCATTGTTTCAGGAAGTTTTGCCAGTGGCGTCGGCTGAGTCGATGGTCCTTGTCAGGGCTTACAATTATTATTGTTTGTCAAAACTCCGACACGCGGGTCATCGGTCATCGATGTGATCGCTGGCACACCAAAAGAATCTCAGTAGACTCGTCGGTCTCCTTTGACCTCACTGTTAGGCGCCAGATATTCTCTATTTGCTCTCATTTCTCAGGCATGGGGCCATGGCCACCAATACTCTATGCGGCATGTTGCGTGTCCTCCATCTGACAGTGAGTGAATCACAACAGTATACCAACTTCCCTGCGAGCATGAGAATTGATGCTTGAACTTTTCGGGTTGACAGTTTACTCTTCTCCCACTTCTTTGGATTGGGTTGCCTGAATTCCCTATTCAACTATGACTCGTCTTAGATGAGCACTCGAGTCATGCTAGACAGAGTTGATTACTAGTAATCTGATTCCGGTTCCGATCAACAAGTCAGGCCGTGTCTGATCAACACGTGGCTGTTGTCGACTTGGGTGCAACACGTGCCAGTGATCGGCTTCTAGACTGATCTGAAGTTATCATGCGTGTCTCTCATGTGCATTATCGTCATGGCTTACATGTGGTGGCGGAGTCGCTACGATGGGAGCAAACAAAAAACTCAAGAGATTGGTCGTACGGTATTCACGTCGTACAGGTTTAGCTGGGCCCGTTCACGCAGAACCCTTCTCGCATTGAGCCTGCCCAAGAGAGTCAAGTCCAGGTTGGGTACAAGGGGTGTCATGAGACTTACACAGCCAGAAAAGAGTTCACATAGCCTACACATGGCGGGCGAACAGTCAATATTATACCATTTGTCATTGAAAAAGTGGCACTTGCTTCGGCCAAAGAGGATGCCCGCTGCAGGAGTCCAGTAGCTCTTGCCTTGAACGAGGTACTGTGTGAATCAGCCAACAGCCATGCAACACACTGGCCCGGAACATACCACGATGCCAACAGCGATTGACACTGTACTGAATGAGGCGTGATAATCGAGCATAAAGCATGGTTTCAAAAATGTGGACCTACCAAGTAAATGCACCTGTATTAATAGAGACGACTGCCAGGTCCTGGAGTATGCTGCGATGCCCCCGCCTCCGAAAATTGGGCTTCACCATGTATTTGAAGACGGTCCATGCGATGAGAAAGTCACACAGAGTGCTTGAGATAGCAGAGGGCAGTATCAGCTGATAATATAGACAAATGATGTGAATAAATCAGAGATCACATCTGGGGCATAACCGATGCTTACTGGACTCGTGAGCATGTAATCAACTGTTCCAACTTGAGTACTACAGGGGGGTTATTTCAACTTTTGTTAACCTGGGCAAACAATACACTGACACATAACCAATGAGCACTAAAAGCAGACTGATCCAATCATTCCTAGGTCAGAATATCAAAGCACATACCGGCACCCGACGCTGGTAAAGTCGACAGGCGAGTCAGACGGGGTTCGCCCCTCCAGTAATAGAGCTTACCAAGTCCTGCAAATGCTGTGGAAAACTAAAGGAGGGTGTCATGAGGTTTGGGAGACGTGATCTGACCAAGCCGGAACTGACGATAGCAAAGGTGACAAGCTTGTTCTTCCCACTGACTGTGGAGACATCACTGCATCTATGGGTGAGCGACGGTTTAACAGCCATGACTCACTTATCCACACGCGACGACAGTAAAAGCTGATCGATAATTTAGTATGTTATCCCATGCTAAAAGCGCCTACGAACCATTGCACGGAAAAGGCCAAGGTATACTGGGGAGCCTGTGATAAGCACAGTACTGATGTGCTCTAGCTGCGTGGGTTCTTACATTAAGCCACATCACAACCTCCAGCGGAGATGATCAATAAGCATTGGAGAGCGTATCATCATCTACGAGACACTTACAGACGAACCCCTGTAACTGACGTGAACACGGATCAAGTGCGTTTCGGAAAACACAGGGCTTACCACGCCACATCACTCGTGCAATACTGCGTGTACATCCCATGGCAGGAAATAAACACCTTCCAAAAAAGCTGTGAACTTCCTATGGCATGAACAGTGTCCGCCAAGCTGCAACAGGATATCGTAACGATACGAGAAGAAATACTGCACAACCTACAGCATCCAAAGCACCTGGGTGAAGGATATCAGTGTCTGTGGAAATTTTTTTTTTTGATAGTGTCCATACCAGTGCTTTGATAGACCAAGGATCATCCGGGAACCAGATTGCGTAACATGTCGACTGGCCCAACGTGGCGCCATACATTCTGTTAAACGCATACATCAGATGCTATAATGCGGAATATAATCGTGTGCACATACAAGCAGGAAACCGTGAAGCCTGTTCAAATAGATGAGCACCCGGATTATGGGACTGAGAATCTGTGGGAACTTTGTTACCTATCAGCCCTGGGGCCCATGTTATCTGATTACCGTCAGGCATCGAGCTGGCAAAGATGGGGTGGATTCAATATTGGCGATCTGGAAAGGATGTCATTGCTTAAAAATAGCGGTAAAAGTGCTCAGATAAACCTCTCTGATACACCAGGGTGTGGACCGGCTGTGCGACAGTTACGTTGTTGGCGGTCCGAAGGCCAACTCCACGGAGCCCGGTCACCGTTGGGAAAGGCGGGCTTGAATAAATGGTAAGCAATATCTAACGCGAGTTCCTCACCCACCTGCAAATTTGGACGTGCACGCTGACGGGTCGAGAAAGGTTCGAAAACTCACCTGTAACACGTTTTATAGTATGTACAGGTTCTAGGAACCTTCGAAAACGGACGTGACATCTCATGACGTGGCAGCGTTACGGTTTCAGGTATGTCAATCAAGATCCCTGTCGGGACAAATTTGTGTCAAGCTATAGTGCAATAGGATACTCGGGTTCGGTGAAATACCTGGATGGACACTAGAGCACCCATACGTGAGGTGCAAATGATGACCCGAGTGTCAAATGCCCAGCCTCCAGGATCGAATCATTTTTGATTCACACGGACTCATAAGACCTGTCCGACATATCACTAGACCAGCCGCCTATGGGGTCACGTGTGCTGCGATCCTGCAGACCGTCGATTAGGCGGTTTAGTAATTTGGTATGAGCACCGCGGGTTGCGCGGATTTGCAAATGATTTCCATGGCCCCATTTGGGCCTTTCCACTTAGCAGGGTGCCCCGGCCCGAAGCTACCCGTAGGATAGGTAGTTATTACCAGTCCGTCTATTGATGGTCTACCTCATTCGCGGCGGATTCGTCATAGCAAGTGGTCGGTCGGCAGGGCTTCAATTTGTAGCTACAGTGATGTGATAACGAGCAGGTTACACTCGGGATCGTCCTATCGTTGCTTCCTTACTATCAAAGTTGCCTCTTTTAGTGCAATCCGCCTTTGCAATGCAAACATTCTAACACCATTCAAAACATTACTTTCTATTGCTCTACAAACTCAAAAAATTGTCAGAGATAGTTCTTCAAGTGCTCTAGCCCAGGAAAAATTTCAAGGACTATTTAGATGAGAACACACTTGCAATTTGATGTTAAATAACAAGATGTCAAAACAGATAGGGTCTCTATAACCTCCAGATCTGGGAGATCATGCTTGTGGATTTGAAAAGTGACACTTGGAGATAGTTACTTGGTATGTGAAGATCCAAATCTTGAAGCTCTAGAGTGGATTCTTGGGATGTAATAGCAGAGGGGTTGGTAGTGCAAAAAACATGATATTTCATTTTTAACACCAACAGTCCTCAAACTTTTTTCTTAGGCTAGAGCATTTAAAGAACTATCTCTGACAATTTTTTGGCTCTGTAGAACAATAGAGAAGTGATGTTTCAAATGGTTTTAGAATGTTCACATTGCAAGGGCAGGTTGCACTAAAGAGGCAATGATAGTACGAGTCTAACATATCATGCGCACCAAAAAGGCAAAAACTCGCTAGCCTGATCAGGCTCGCACTCAACATAAAATCAACCAAGGCAACTCAGAACCCAAAGGCAACGAGGGGCCAACGTTAGTCGGATCAATAACATTAAGTGACCGCGCAAACAACGAACCAGGTAAAAAAGGTATCGACGAGATGAGGCTCGTTAACCGGTGGTGTGAAAGCATATCCATGAGCCAAACGTGGTCTTTCACGGGGAACAGGCTACCGCAATCACAGTGAAAGTGAAAAGGAGGCTGGGTGATCGCCGTGGTAACAGTGGATGGGGTAGTCAGACAATGGAGAAACAGCTCGCAAAACGACGGGAAGGAAAAAGGTTGACAAGAATGCGACACAGCAGACCAGCCTGCCGTCGCAGTGGAACGGCGGAAACTAGCATGCACATGTAAAGCAGTTGATGGTGAAAGGGAGAATCAAGGATAATACAGCAATAAGTAGCTCGGGAGAAATTGTACAACGCTCAAGACGATGTCACCGCACCAGCAGAGGATATACATATAAGTCGCGGGATAGGGAACGTCTAGATTCCACCGTAAGCATCGCCTTCGTTATACACAGTCCCTGGTCGCTGATGAGCCTCGGCCATGTTCCCCTGGGTTTGTGGTGCAGGGTTTGTAAAGGCTGGGATAGGCGTGGCTGCATTGGATGAGTGGTCCACGTCGGCATGTGGGGGAGCGACATTTGGCGCTGGAGTTGCCTCAGCAGGGTCGTCGAATGGGCTCGGTAGGGGATCATCCGGTAAATCCGACGCCTGATGAGGGACCGGGGGCACCTGTCCGTTGGGGTTGGTAGTACCCAGTTGGCGCGAAATATCAGCATATTGCGTAGCTTGGTACGGAGAGACGCTGGAACGGTTGAGATCAATGTAGCGAGCATGTGGGTCAACCGAATGAGGATAGCCAGCGGTAGAGCTTGGCTGGCGTGTGAGGTATGCGGCATTCGAAGGCTGTCTGGATAGGGACTGCTGACCTGGGTATCCAACGGGAGAGGGGTGGCCAGACATTTGCTGCTGAGGATCATTGTAACCAGCGAAAGCCATCGGTGGTGCACCATAAGCCTGTGGTGGGGGAGAGCTGGGAGACTGGATCATCTCGGAAGGACCATAGGGTTGTTGGCCGTATCCACCGTAATTACCATAGAAATTTTGTCCACCATATCCGGCCTGAGCGGCAAGGGCAGGAGATGCGTTGTGGCGTTCAAACATGGTTGGGGGGCGCGGGTTGTGGGACTGGTGTGGATCGACAGGATCATCAACCAGAACGGCAGACTGGCGTTTGAAAGCCCTGGCGTCAAAGTCGTCAACATCACGGTTTCGCTGACGGCGCTAATAAATGTTACAAGTAAGCAAAGCAGACTTGCAACGAATTATGAATGACGCACAATGCACCACATGACGAGAAATCCAAGGACCGCGAGGCCAAGGAGAGTACCAGCAACACCACCTACAACCGCACCTGTGCTGGTTCCACCAGAAGAGCCAGGGGAAGAAGTAGTAGAGGGAGATAGAGTGGGCGCGGGAGCGAACGAGGTACCGCTAGGGAGTCGGTTGCTGACGGATGCTAGAGCAGTAGTAGGTGTCGACTAGAGAAATTTAAAAATACATTCCGCAGAGGGGAGAGAGGAAACTCACGCCTAGTGTCGCGGGAGTCGAGGCAGCGGAACCAGTAGCTGTGGGCGTGAGGGAAGAGGAATCCGGGACTGAGGTTTTCGAAGCAGAGGCCGGGGCCGAGGGCTGGGAGGAGACTAAAGAAGGGGAGGCGGCGTTGGAAGGGGCTTGAACGGACGCGGACGAATCGGGGGACTGTGCCGAAGATGTTGGAGAGGGAGCGGGCGTCGACGGTGTTGTCTGCACGGGAGTCGGCTGGTTGGGAATATCAGAAGTTTTGACTGCAAGAGTAGGTGAGGGACGGGGACATGATATTGATAGGGTGACGACTCACCAGGATTAGCAGCAGAGGTGGAAGGGGCTGCTGGGGGCGTCGTCGGTGTGTTGGCTGCCAAGGCGACGGTGGAAAGTGCTTTCGGGCTGTCACGGGCAGCGAGGTTTGCGCCATGATGGGAACGCTTATACACAAAATCGCGACGAGCCAACATTTCTTTTTTTTTTTTTTTGGCAAACGACGAGTTCGTAAAGAGCGAATGAGGAAATGAACGGATGGCCTTGGAAACGGACGAAGAGAGGGAAACCAGGGTGGTGCGGGGAAAAACAAATCCTAGTCTTGCTGACTAAGTTATCCCATCCACAGTTGGTAGTACTTTGAATCATTGTCATCAAATCAGCCATGGTGATGACGAACGGAAATAGACAGGAATTGCAGGTCCATTCATTAACTATATCCTTGCTTGGTAACGAGGTATTGCTGGTCTACATCAACCTCGAACCATGCCGGACTCGCTCGCACGGATAGCCTTGGTCCTCGGTCTCTTTCTGCCAGCACTGGCGCAACAGAATGTCCTCCTTCCTTGCACAGATCCAGATATCATATATAATCCTCCGTTGTGTAACGCCTCGTCCATCCCAGGCTGCACTAGCCCATGGTAGGTCAACTTTTTTTTTTCTTTCCCCTTCCCGAGCGACCAACCGCCTCGTAGGCAAATATCCAACGACTCTGCGGCCCAAACCATAGTCTACACCAATGGGCCAATACCACAAGCAGACAATGTTATACCCCAAATGTTCCTTACCTTCAGAGGTAATTTGCCACTTGGTGTATTGAGTCAAGCTCTAACATTGGTATTCAGCATCTACTCTATATCTTCGTACCACTCCCTCGTCAAACGCAACCATCAATTTTACCCTGACTGCAGAACCCACCGATGTCACTATAACCGCAGAGGTCAACACCTCGATCAGTCTCATTGTGGCCATCAACATTCCACCAACGCAGACGACCACGCTCGGCGTCACATTTCTACAACAAGGCCAGCCCACCCGATTCGACATCGAATCGATCACACTCGCCGTTACAAATTCCAGGTATGAACCCCATCGACTCGTCGCCCAAATAGCTCAAAAACCGATTGTCATTCTTCAGCGCAACAACGTCGTTTTTGCCCTCGGCGTCATTGCCCCCCTCTAGTTCTCCGCCAACTGTCGTTTCGTTTCCCACCATCTCATCGACTCCGAACTCGGGTGTGAGCAACAACAGAGGCGCGATCATCGGCGTATTACTGGGCATCGTGTTGGGCGTGCTTTGGTTGTGATTGCTCGACGTGTCATTTGTCGTTACGGCAACAAATGGCAGTCTACGACCCTGCGTTCGAGTTTAGGTCACGTCGCAATTGCAGCGAGGGACAGGTCGTAATGTCGTGAGGACGCTACTATATCAAGTATGTATGTAGTACGCTAGTGTACATAGCCAAAGCGGTGTAAACATTTCATACCGTCTACCATCACGAACGCAAGTCGCAATATAGCTTGACATGGACCAAGACCCGCCCCTCGTCGTAGATAACGGAACAGGTGTAAGCCCCCCTTTTCTTCACAGACACCAATCAAGTCGATGATGCCCGCAGTTCGTCAAGGTTGGCTATGCAGGATCCAACTTTCCAGAACACGGTACCCTGTCCTGGTCCCCCACGATGCGTAATACGACCCTGATTCAACCACCCCCACAGTATTCCCTTCCATCGTCGGCCGTCCGATCTTGCGTGCCGAAGAGCGCGTCGGTTCCGCCGTGATCAAGGACATCATGATCGGCGACGAAGCAGCCGAGAATCGCAACTACCTCCAGGTCACGCAACCCATGGAACACGGTATCGTCCGGAACTGGGAAGACATGAAGCATCTCTGGGATTACACCTTTAACGAGAAACTCAAGGTCGATCCACGCGACCGCAAGGTGTTGCTTACCGAGCCGCCGATGAACCCCAAGGCCAATAGGCAACGGATGGTGCAGGTCATGTTTGAGGAGTACGGGTTCCAAGGCGTATATGTCGCTATTCAGGCTGTGTTGACGCTTTATGCGCAAGGCAAGTGATTGGGTCGGGTTTGATCGTGTGATGTCTGAATGCATGGTTTTTTGGGCAGGTCTCACGACGGGCGTCGTCGTCGATTCGGGGGATGGTGTCACACACATCATACCCGTATATTCGGGCTATTCCATCCCACATCTTACTCGCCGTCTGGATATCGCCGGTCGAGACGTGACGCGGTATCTGATCAAACTCTTGCTCATGCGTGGATATGCTTTCAACCGCACCGCTGATTTCGAAACCGTTCGGGAGATCAAGGAAAAACTATGCTATGTCAGGTAGGAAATATCGCTTATCGGTGCGCTAGCGCCCACACATATAACCCGGAGTAGTTACGACCTCGACCTCGATCAAAAACTAGCAGAAGAAACTACCGTACTCGTCGAAAGTTATACGGTACGGAGCCGACTATTATTAGGTCCTGTGGGGGTTCTGATCTGTACGTTAGCTTCCTGATGGCCGGACGATCAAAGTAGGCTCGGAGCGGTTTGAAGCTCCAGAGTGCATGTTCCAACCACACCTGGTCGACGTGGATCAGCCAGGTGTAGCAGGTTCGTCCTTGCCCCCTGCTTTTCTTGTGTGATACTGATACACTGGCCGCAGAGATGCTCTTTACGACGATCCAATCTGCGGCAGTCGACATCCGCACAGAACTCTATAAACACATCGTCCTTTCCGGCGGGTCTAGCATGTACCCCGGTCTTCCGAGCCGTCTGGAAAAGGAAATGAAACAGCTCTATCTCACGCGGGTTCTCAACGGCGACCCCTCACGGCTAAACGTACGTCCTTTGTCTACCCTCGTCAACGTGACTCACCGCGTTCTGTGAGCTCAGAAATTCAAAATCCGAATCGAGGACCCTCCACGTCGGAAACACATGGTGTTCCTCGGGGGAGCCGTCCTCGCGGACATTATGAAGAACAGAAACGATTTTTGGATATCGAAAGAGGAGTGGTACGAGCAAGGCGTACGGTCGTTGGAAAAACTTGGCAGGGGTGAGAATTGAAGACGTCGTATTTCGTTTTACATTCTTCTCTGCATATTTCCGTGCGGAACGGGTCGTCGGTCTGTGAGTTGGCTCAATAGAGCGGAGCAAGTTGATTCGGTTGTGCTGTCCACGGCGTCGGGTTCCTCTGTCAGTTCTGGTATGTTTTGGATGTGGGCATCTTATTGGTTCCTGATGAGCCTTGGATATCGACGCGGACGCTCGCGATGAAACAGCATAAACGGAACCATGAACTCATGGAAGGGGCTTTCAACAGGGCTGCTTTCGGTAATCACTTGGATACTTGACCCGATTGCCAAACCAACACCTCGCACCTGACGACGGATGACGAGGCGAGATACCCCCGTGACACCGCTGGCTGCATACTTGATTGTTGACAAGTCCGAACTCGCATCCAAAAAGGCAAGTCGATGCGAGTAACACCGTACCGCACCAGACAGAGAGGGTGTCGAGTCATGTGTTCGAGCTTCCACGTCTTTATCAAGTCCTTGAATTCAACCCGCAACTTGGGCACCAAGTGACCACACACGAAAGGCGCCGAGTCCAGCGACACGGGATGATCCAATGTACACGTTTGTCCATGCTACGGACATTTCTGCGGGCATAACCACTCGTCCCTTATCCTACCATTAAAGAACATGCTCCTTGCGCAGAGCCACCGGGTCGATGGCGATCAACATGGACACCGCACCATAGATCAAGTCCAAGCTGGCATCATTACCATGATACACCCATCTCGTCTCGGGGTTCACAGACGACATACGCCTGATTTCCAGTATCTTCGTCACCGGGTCCTTGTAGAAAGGTTTCACGAAATCCGCCAGTCTCCCCACGTCACGATCTTGATCCCCAATGATCTGGACGCCCTCGGCATTGGTTCCCGCGAGAGCACTCTCCAAGAAATCGGCGGTATCCTCGTAGGAGAAGTAATCCTCCGAGGCCAACTTTTTGGGAGTGATGAGATTGATGCCCGCTCCGCAGAGTTTGCGATAGATCAGCGTCAGCGAATACCTCAATCCCAGGTCCTCGCAAACCTGCGCGAGGATCCAGTCGGCACCTCTCAGACGGCCCAGCAGCGCGTTGACGTCTTTATCTTCGTTGAAGACGTACTTGTGCACGAGGCCGCAGCCTAGAAACCCACCGTCTGGTAATGTAGACTTGTCGTTGATAAGTTCGACGAGTGCATTCTTCAGTCGGTCGTGGAAAGGCGTGGGGATGTTGGTACCCCTAGGTTGAGAGGGCTCGGAGTAAATGTTGTAGGTGAGCGTCACGCGATAGCCCGAGGTGACGGGCAAGACTTCGTGCTCGACGTCGCCAAAAAAGGCAGCGAAGCACACCAGCGGATCGGTCGCTTCAGCGAGCTTGGTCGCAAAGTCGAGGGTCCACTCTTTGGTACCTTGGCGGAGCACGAGCTGTCCGCCCCCGTGTCGGGCGGGTAGAACGACGACCAGCGATCCGACCATATTCTCGCTCCGAGGCGTATCCTGGTGGGGTTTAAAGAAATCCCCTTTTGCTGACACGCCATGCGAGAGAGTCTGGGTAACGCTTGCGAACCGAGTCCCCAAAAATGCTCACCGTAGACGTTCAGTTTATACAGCTCCAACTGTGTGATTCCAGGTTGCTTGATAAACAATCCCCTCGAGGCTTGCTCGAGAATCCCGAGATTCACGGGATCGAAAGGCGTGGAGAACGTGTCCAGATCCATCTTCTTCGCCTTCCTATACGTGTCGTCGTACACGGTCTCCTTGTTCCGCCCAAATTCTGCGGGTTTGCATGCCGTATACAGTGCAGCAAGATCCTCTCCCTCGGCTTTCAGAAGATGGATGCAGCTGAGACCAGGTGAGTCGTGGTATGATGGAACCCCTATTAAGAGGTGGCTCACGAATGAGCGTCGCTTTCAGGTCGAGCGTAATAAAGCGACAGTTGATACTCTGGTACGGGACATGTGCCACCGTAGAAAGGTTCGCAGGTGTCCCAGATCGTTTTGAGCGCGTCGGTTGGTTTCTGCGGTGGACATGTCATGTTGAGGCGTGCCCAATGGGCACGTATAGATTGGATTCAGTTGCGTTGGGCCGCGACCGATTGGCAATTCATCTTGGCTCCTTTACTCGGAATGTCAGTGATCCCTCCTAAACACTGGCGGGTCTCCTTGCCGACATTTGACCAAAAGATGGCACGATCAAACGTCAGCAGCCACCAGGAACTCCGGACAGTCACTAGAAAGGAAATCGATTGCTTTACACGCGTACACGGGTGGCTACAGTATAACTACAACACTCATCTTATATGTGTTGTCAAATCCTTGGTGACGCTTGCGTGACTTTGACTGCTTCCACCGCAACTAGCATGCACGCGGTCCCATAAAAGTATTCCACCGTCACGTATCTACTACAGTTGTCTAGCTTGAATGCGGGCTTCGTATTCACCAACGATTCCATCGGTGTAACCTCCAACGCCTGCGCGAGCGGACCCCTGTGGAACGACTTGAACCACTTCACGTCGCATTGTATATACTCGCTGTCAAAAATCAGGGTGGCGAACTCGATTTCCCCATCGATGAGCTCGACTCCTTTGACTTGCCCGATGCTGAACCCGTCGAGCCGAAGAAAGTCCGGCACTTTACCCACGTAGTCTGTGCCCGATGATTCACTCTCCAGATCAGGTTCGTCGGTGGAGGCAAGGTTTATTTTTGGGTCCACAATCCCGCAATAGGGTTGCTTCCTTGTAGGAGAACCGACTTGTCGTTCACTAGATTGGCGAGCGCTTGCTTGAGTTCCAGATGGAACGTGGTATGGGTTGACAACATGCTGGGACGTATGGGTTTATGGTAGAGGTTGTAAGCGAGGGTCGTCCGATAACACGATGTGACGGGGAGGGCCTCGTGCCCGAGCTGTAATAGAAGCGCCAACTCGAACCGATGAGACACTCTGAGCTGCCGACCATACCAAGGGTCGTACTTTAACCACGGGATACGATCGACGGGGTGCGGTCCCAGTCGCAACGCCTTCTGAGGGTTCCCCAACACCGGATGAACGTAGGTGAGGTCTTGCCGCACGATACATGCAAAATGACCGCACCAATGCCTAGATCACGCACGCGAATATATGTGCCTAAATCAGCTCTCCGACAAACGTCTCCACGCGAAATCCTGGACCAAGGAACCAACAGTCCCGGGTCGCAAACGTCTAAATTTGGCACGTACTGCGAACACTGAGCCAAGATGGTGTGGGTGCCCGTCTCTAGTTGGATATCGACCGTGTACGGACAAGTTGAGGGTACATCGAGTCGATGAGATCCGTGCAGTACAAAAGCAGGACTTACCTTGCTATGAAAAGGTGTGGTAGGACTCGGAATGGTGACGATATTCGAGGGAGTGTAGGATATACTCCAGGGTTGAGATTCGGTATGCATGGTGGAATGCGCCTCGTGAAGCGGGTGCTGTCATGTTAACTTGAAGCAGTACAGCTTAGCTGCCATCCACAATGTACCTCCGTATACGCCATGGTTGTATATGGCTCACCTAATCGTGTTGCTGATAAGTTCACTGCTGAATCGAGTGCGATAACAGACACCAAGAATTACTCATACAAACCAACCAGGCAAGAAAACACAGGTACAACATAGTCACCTTCAAAATCGCATCAGTGTATCACCATATGTGATATTCCACCGTACCTACCCATCTGGGCCATCCCTCTTGCCTGCTATCTCATACCATCAACTCCCTCAACTGCCCTTCATTCACCCTTGGCACGAAATTGACCTCAAATGGCTTGGGATGAAACACAATCACATCCCCCAAATCACTCGCATGCTGATCGATCGGCGCCTCAGGTCGTTCCAGGATCCGAAATGACCAGAGCAACAGTGCAAGGTTGATATACAGCGATCGGTTCGCGACGTGTTGACCGGGGCACACTCTGCGCGTCGAGGTCACCTCGGGGAAAGGGTCGAGTGGGACGCGGAAGACGTACCTCCGGCCGAAACCATAGCTGTAGAAATGCGTGTCCGTCCGGATGCGTCCGTCTTCGGTGAGCCAGCGTTGTGGATTGAATGTCTCTGGATCTGGGAATGCATCTGGATCCCGCGAGATCACCCTATCGTATCAAGCATGGATCCGCAGTCAGTGTTGCAGACGTGGGGAGTACAGGTGGCGGGAGACGCACCCATGACATCCTATCACGGTCGCTCCGGCAGGGATGCACTGACCCTTCTGTGCATCACCATCATCACAACCATCAGGGAAGTATCCGAGGCAAGAGCAAGGACACATACCCAGATAATATCTTTGTTCGCCCGGTGTGGAATGCCTAGCATATAGCCCTGTAATGAGTCCCTGCGCCATCACGAAAAAGGGAGCAAGACACACCCAACGGCACTATGGGTGTCCAGCGGAACACTTCCAACATGAACGCTTGCAGTTGAGGGAGTATGTCCCGATCCCCGAATGTCGGCACTAAATACAACATTAGTAGCCGGCCGCATTACACCGCGGTCAACATACATCGGTCCCTCCCGACCACTTCGTCCAGCTCTTCTTGGACGCGCGTTTGTGCCTCGGGATAGCAGGCTGCTGTCATGATCATTATGGTGGTACCACATGCAGTCTGGAGAGGCGCACGTCAGTTCACCTGGGTGTCCGTGAAACGCATGTCTTGTCAGAACGTACCGTGTCAGAACCTGCGCCGAGGAGGGTGCCGGCGAGGTAGACCATCTCATCGGGTAACAACCGGTGGTCATCAACGTTCTCAAGAAGCATCTTCCCAAACGATGGCCCAGCCTCGCCCATGGTCTGGTGCCAACGAGTACAATCAATGTAAGTGAAATCGGGTTTCCATCCTCGACTCGGCGCGTACCATGTCCTCCCTGACCCGATTTATCTGGTCCCGAAAGAGTGCCAACTCGAATCGATGAAACTCTTTCAGCTGTCGCCCGTACCCAGGTAGGTGCTTCAGCCACGGTATACGATCAACGAGGTGTGCGCCCGGCCGGAGTGCCTTCTGAAAGTTGACCAATACTCGACGGACGCGTACCATCTCGGGATGATCGTCAGACGTGGGCGATACTTGGCCATACGTCACGCGCAATATCACCGTTGTTGCATACCTAAATTACATACACATGTACCCAAATCAGCACTCATGCAAAAACTCGAGCTGGGACACGCACCGCAGCGCGTGCCGAATGTGGTGCTTTGGATCATTCAAGATGTTCAGGATGAATTCCTTGGACGTCGCTGTTTGAATTTCCTCGTATGTTTCTGCCGCCTTTGGCTGGAGGTGAGTATGCGCCGCGCGTCTAAGGCGTCGGAACCGGTCCCCGCCCGACTCGAAAAGGAGACGCATCCCACCAGAGAGGATCTCAGCTGCCGAGATCAAGTGAGGTCTGTCGACGAGTGCTGCGCCCTCCTTTTCCATGATCTCAGTGGCTGCCTGTGTGGGTGAGGCCTGCATCAATGGTCGGGGTGAAACGAGATATGCAGACGTACATCCATTCGACCGATGACGACGGTCAATTGGCTCCCACATCGAAAAGAAACGATGGGGCCATACCGCTCGACCAGCGCGGAAAGCTCCCGTACGATACTGGAAACACAAGGGCAGGGCTGAGTTAGTTGCCCGGCGCAGGTGTGATCGAGATACGTCGGACAAGCACGCACGTTTGTTTCGGGAGTGGGTACTGCCAGAACCACGTTGCAGGTGGTCCAGGGGGAAAAGGAACCCCATTCTTGTGCGTTGGACTCCTGTTGAATGTCTTGAAGAGGATGAATGCAATGGCAGCGGCTGCACCTCCGGCGATGTACGTCCAGGGTACAGGAGAGGTGACCATACCTGTATCAATTTCGCGAATGAAAAACTGCATGTAGCCAGAAGGTGGGCGGGTCCAGTAACGATGGTCTCCCGAACTACGACCGGGCCTGCTTATCATCGATGGCGAATTACACACCCAGTTGGCTGTTATATAACCTATATGTAAAGTTTGGGTCAGGTGCCTGTAGTGTCATAATCATGTAAACCGCACAACAGAGAAAAAGTATGTAACATACAAAGCCATGAGATCTCGTGTGACTAAACCTGAGGCAATACACACAAAATAGAATCATGTTGGCATAATACATACATATGTATGTCTTTGCAGTATTTCAGGATTATGTGTGGTCAGTGTTATAGTGAGGTCACATCAATGTCAGGGTAGGGTGCAAGATAGGTCCACTGGTTGACGTCATGGTGACACCTATGGTGATCATCAGGAAAAACCTAAATCAGAAATTGCATGCATTTGTTGAGAATTGCAACAGAATGCACACATTTGTTTACAATTCACTGACATTTTGTACAATAAATCACAATGTCATCAAAAACTGTACTGAATAGACTGACATGCAGAGAGCTGAGACATGAATCTAGTGGGGTGCTAAACAGTGGTCATTTATGCATGTCTGTCACTAAATGAGTTTGTAAAGAAGCTTTCACACAGTTTGAGCACATTGCTGCTTATACAATGTTTGGGATTAACTCTGCCACAATGAGGGATGAGATGAATGCTATGATGGATGTTGGTAATGGGAATGATATCTGCAATACACTTGTCATTCTGCATTGCTTATGAGACCTTGTACTATTGAAACTATGGTATCTATTCATCTATTTGCCTATTGACACTACTGCATAGCTATCATAGAGTGATTACTGTACTGGTAGGAAAAAGCTTGAAAAAATAACCCCTAATAGCCTTGGAAAGACCAGAACACTCTTTAAAGTGAAGTTTAAATATGGCAGAAGTGTTAACATGAAGTTCCCTGGCAATGGCTTGACCAGACTGGCCAACATCAAGCAAAGAAAGCATAGTGCTTTTCTGATCAACAATATGAGATTTGACCATGATGGTGAATGGAAGTTGAGAGGTGTGTGAACTTTTTTAAATCCAGACATACTATTTATATATATGTCTGTATTTGTACAAATAAACAAATATAAATATTCCATGATTTGGCTGAGATCCTGATCATCAGTTCAAAAGTGAAAAAATCCTTTCCATGATATTGCTGTTTTAAAATGATCATATCTGTTACAAAACACTTCCTCATTAGCTTAATTTTCTGTACACTTTCCTACACTTTTGTACACTTTTTATTTATTACCTTCGGACTGTACACTTTATTACACTATTTACTGTACTATAGATCACATGATCAGTGGGTCACTTGACCTGTCATGTGATTCACATCTTTTCTGGTCATGTGACCTTCTAGGATCACATGATACTCCCTGTTATGACAGCTCATGGGACGCCCTGGTAACCTTTTTCTCCTCCTTGTCCTTGTACTAAGCCGCCTACTCCGTATGCTCAGACTACCTATCTCCTTCACCCCTATCATCGGACTACCTGATAGCGGCCGTATCCTCCTGTCCAAAGTGCCTCCGCTGACCCACCCGGGCATGAGGCCTCGCTACTACTCTCATATGAACACTCCGTTCCACCTTTAGACCACAGAGCTCCGTTACTTACTTTTCCCATCGTCCTTTGTCTCGCCTAGATCTGATCGGTCTACATCCGGGTTTACCCTGTTTCACTTATATCCCCTTCCCAGGGTTTCCACTGATCGGATAGTACTATCAGTATCTCGGACCATCGTTCTACTCCCTTCCCCGAACTTCCCGAATACCAGTAGTAGTTGTATTTAAACCCTCGCCTAGTATCCCTGTACCCTAGTCTTAGCGTAACCGGAATACTACGCAAGTAAACTCCTTCGCCCGAGAACAACCTCGCGAAAGTCCTTCAACCCCTTGTCCTTCCGCTAGTGCATAGTCCTGTGGAATACCTTGGCCCCTCGTCCTTCCGCTAGTGCATAGCCCTGCGGAACACCTCGACCCCTTGGCCTTCCGCTAGTGCATAGTCCTGCGGAATACTCAGACCCCCACTGTGTGTATCAACGGTCGCGCCCTACTCCACGACTGGACTAGGCGTAACACTCCCCTTGGACATCACATATTTAGTCATATCACACATACTGTTATGATTAGGTCATGAGATGCCCTGATAACCTTTTTCTCTTCTTTATCCTTGTCTTAGCTGCATCTGTCTTGACACTTGGACTACTATGTCTTCCTGCCCCTATCCTTGGACTACCTGATAGTGGCCCCTTCCCCCCATCTGTAGCACCTCTGCTGACCTCTGGGCATGAGGCCTTTTGAAACGGAGCTAATCTACTAAGCTTAAATGCGACGAGGTGGAACTCAATAGAACTGGTTCAGACGCCCAGCAACGTTTTACGATGAAGAGAGGGAATAAGAAAGAAAAGGAATCACGTGATACAATGACCACGGGCAGGGGTAAGGATGAGACTAGGTAATCTGCTCAGGCCTAGAGGTAACTCCAGGTAATGCCCAAGTGAACTAGACTGGGGGGCAGTCGTAGTATCACCCAGGTATATATACATGTGCCAAGACTACTTAGTAATACATGACTAATATATGGTGGGAATGGTACGATAGATAAGGTAAAGGTACGCCAATGGCAAAAGGGGCTCTTATCTATGACATCATGGTTCTAGACCAGTCAC
>JBBPJV010000123.1:0-42775 GCA_038088915.1 Sutorius aff. eximius
GGTACCAGTTCTGCCGCGGTTCGTCTCGCCGAAGAAGCAGCTAGGCAGAGTTCCCGCGAGGCATCAGCCGGTTCTGAGGACGAGTCTGACGCTATCAAACGATTACGCCTCGCGGATGAGCAAGCGGCTTGGAGAGCTGTTCACGATTCTCGCAAGTCAATTAGTCCCGACGACCATGACGAAGAGAATTTCACAATTGGAGATCGTGAATCCAGGATGTTGGGTGCCGCCGCGGGTAAAGCCATCAATAAGATACTTGCTGGCGACAAAGATAGTAAAGGGAAGGAACGGGTTCAAGATGTAGACGAGAATTTGACTCTGGGCGTTTCCTTGTGGATACAACACTCAGACGAGGATATGGAGGTTGATTTTATTCCAATCCCGCCATTATCAGGACATCCCATTCTTGCCTGTTTAGATGGCTTTCTCAAGAGGGATGGTATGTATATCAAAGATCCGAATTCACCGACCAGGCTGATCATTCGTTGCTTAGGTGATTCACGATTCGATTTACTTCTCCGTGCTGGAGCTCTTGCTTCTGTTCCGAGAGACATCCTGCTGTGCAATATCCCTCAGCTCCTCAACATTGGTGGGTTCCCCTCACGGTTTAGCTCCACAATGTTGACTCTTTAGCAGCCCTCTTCGCGCCTTCGCAGGTTGCTGATGCTGTCGCCCTCGCCTTTCGTGATCTGTGGGCATTGGATGCACCTAAGCTACAAATGCCTTTCGCTGCTATTTTGTCCACATTGGTCCGGTTAGGCGCTAGCCCCTCCGTCCTTGAACGGCTCGGATTAATCACGGAAGACGCTCAGGAGAACCACATCACCCGTAAAAACCTTTCGAAAGCTCTCGGAAGGCTTTTTCCGATAGTGAAGGCTGCAAGTTTGTCAGTGACGGTCATCCTAAATCCGATAACCTGGTTACTTACGCAATGGATCTTAGTGCTGGTGCCTTCGATGATGTGACGAACGTGGTGTTGATCCTGGTTATCATGGGACTTGATCCATTAATTTCAAGCGGTGAACTACGAACGCAATTGAGTGTCACCATGGATGTTGTTTGTAACTATGGTGCAACGGATTACCTTGTACGTGCCACTTCGTTTCCTATAAATGCTGCACACGAACGTCAACTTCAGCTCCATGATATCCATGAGAAGGTCTTAAACTTCGCTAGTCAACTAGCCCCTGTCAATAAAGCCCGGTTGGTCTCAGTTTTTGCATATGGCAGTGGTCGGACGAGGAGCATCGCACGACACCTGGCATACTGTCTCCTCGTTTCCGCGCCCATCACCCCGACCGTGTGTCCCCCCTCTATCAACATACACAATTTTAATGTCATCTAGGACCAGGCACCTCCGCTTGACCCGCTCATACTATTGCTCTCTCCCGACGTTGGATCTTGCGAGCTATTTGACGTCACGAATGGATCAACAGATTATGAGGATGTTGGACATTATATTGATATGTTATCCGTGGCGCTTGCCGACATTGCGCCGTACGTTAAAGAAGAGAAGTCCGCGAGTAGCACTCCAGTGGAAGGGAGCCCAAGCAAATCCAAGAAGCAAGCCGCGGCACCTCTTGAGCTCCTTCGCAGAGTTCTTGAGGCCTTACAGAGCAAAATTGGTAAGTATACACTCTGCACTCCCAAGGGGCAACAATCGACACCGTCTATCCCAGTTGATACCCGTGCCGCTCACCTTAATCGATCGCGAACGAAGGCAACAATACAACGTCTGGCGATGCGCATCCACTATGAACGCATGGCCCTTCTAGGCGTTCGTCCGCGCCAGCAAACAGCCACTCTTGAGGCCTACTTTTCGCCACAACGTCAATAAACCAGGTGTGGTGAAATCCGGCCTCTCCGTTTCATGCCTGCATCAGCAATTAACGCTAGTTTTGTCATCACGTCTCGTATCCTTGACCATTGTTACATTACTACACTTCTCGCGCGCATAGCTCCGCACTTTCTATACTTACTGCCTAATTTCAAAATGCCTCCTAGCGACATGCATAAAGTATTCAGTCAATTATATTCAACTTCGCATATGCGTTCTAGTACCTAATTTGTCAGAAATTGCGGTACCTTTCGTGCTACTTGTCTTCGTCAACTCCAGGTCAGACAGCTTACAATCGTGAATGACTGTCTATTAGGTTCGAATATCGTTGGCATTGTCGATTGTTCGAGTTCGTCCCAAAGGGACTCTGAGGTTGTGAAATGTCGGGCACTGGGCGGAGATCCATTAACATGAGAGGCAAGATGGTTAAACAAGATCGAGTTCAATATCCCATACAGGGCTTGGTTCGCGGAATTGGCGGTCAGGGGATGAGCCTGGTGAAGGTACTTCCTTCTCTTTGCCTTTATCACTCGCATCCGCAAGAGGAATTTCTTTTACAGATGAACTCGATTCGAGAGAGCCCGGGGCATGTGGCACTTGGCTACCAAGTGAAAACGCCGCGCTCGTCGAGTGGTTGCGGAATGGCTTCTCGAAAGCATCCTTCATCCTTCTAACCTTGACCTGGCCGAACCCCGGCAACGTTTGCAATCTGTCTGAGGATGCCCTGCTGATGTCTGCAAAACTCTGCTCATGGAATGTAAGATGTTTGAAAAGGGCCTGGTAGAAGACATACACCAATGGACGTGCGCAGTGTTTCAACATCGGTCTTGTTGACCTTGTTGATGCTCGTGAGCGTAGCGCGAAGCTGGGAATCATGATCTTTGTCGACGCGCTCCTTGATGAGGTCCGGTGGCTTGTGTTCGAATTGCTTGAATGTCGCAATGTACTGACCAGCTTCGTCATTACTTCCGGGAGTGGCATTAGAGCGAATGATGATAGAAGGCACGGGCGTACCTCCATGCTACAATAATGGTGAGATTGTTGATGAGACAAACCTGTGGCGATTGTCCGTATCACACTACCAGAGACGGACGATAAGTTACTTTGGTGAGCTCCCTGATCAATTCTTGATGTTCTGTCTGAGGGGACGTGAACAGGACCCGGGAGACCATATGAATCCTACTTACGACGTCGCACATGATAAGGAGTATTCTGAGACTGTATGAATGTCCAAGCTTCTCGATCCGAGTGTGGATATACTCGGGATGGAGTCGATGATACCTCAAACTTGAATGTCATCAGAAGACCACTATCAAAGTGCCGCGGGGAAGAATACATACCTAAGGAATAATATACACGTCGTACGGCCGACCTGATAATCGGGAACGATATCACCAAATTCCTTCCCCACGTTGCGGATACATTCAAGGACTGGATTCAAGCGCTCCGGTGACACCGCGGTAAGCTGGTCGAAGCTGTGGGACAAGAGCGAGCCTACCTGGTTTGGATTGACGACGATGTTATTTCCGACACCGGGCTGTACGACAGGTGGCTTCTGTCTAGACCCCATTTCAGAGCAAGTCGAATGTCGCTGTCCAACCTACCGACTTGTGGCGGTGCTGGCACATGTTGTACCATTCCTAGCTTAGTGAGATTGAACTTTTGTTCTCACCGGCACTCGGAGACCCGTCCGAGTAACTTGAAGCCGTATATATACACACCGGGGTGATAGCGCTTCCCGTCTGACCCATTTCACAGCCCGCCAGTGGGGTCATGGATAAACTTCCAACCTACACCCAGCTCGGAGCGGTCCAGCCACATAGGAACAGATTACCACGCATCCTCTTCCTCTGCAGCGCTGCTGCGGTGGTTTGGCTATGGACCGCTTCCCGTTTCACTTTCGTGGCCAAGAACTCCGTCAGGCTGCCTCCCCACGCTGAAGAAACACTGCAGAAATGCACCGCACTCCATGTGTTGCCCGGGCCACCGCCTGATTTCGGTCGGAGAACCCGGTCTGATCGTTTCGTCGACGGCACTCGCGCCACGTTGCTCAGGAACGCGTCAGTGTGGACCGGAGATTCTCAGCGATATGAGATTCTCAGGGCAGACGTCCTGTTAGATAAGGGTATGATAAAGTTTGTGGGGCATGCCTCTGATGAAATTTTGGCTATGTATGAGGATCTCCTCACGCTTGATGTCGGTGGAAGTTGGGTAACCCCAGGGTAACCTTTTCACTTCTTTTCAAAAGTCGAGTCTTTGATGCTTTTGCGTCACAGGATAGTCGATATGCATTCTCATCTTGGAGTCGAAAGTGTTCCTGAGCTTTCTGGAGCAAGTGACACCAATTCAGACAAGGGTTGGTCCTTTTTTTCATCAAACTCTATTTGACACCGAGCCGACGGCATTCAGGACCAATCGTGCCGTGGATGCGCAGCCTGGATGGGCTTAATACACACGACGATGCATATCGACTTGCTATATCTGGGGGTGTCACCACTGCCAATATTCTACCTGGCTCAGCTAATGCAATCGGTTTGGCTACTTATAGCCTATCGAATCCAAAAAATATTTACTCGACGCACAGGAGGGCAAGCTTTTGTTGTCAAACTACGCCCCACTGAAGAACGATCTCCCTCGTCTATGCTACTTGAGCCTCCTTATTCCATCAATGACACGCGCGTTGACCCCACCCTGCCACCCCGGTGGAGACAGATGAAGTATGGGACTCTCGTGATATAGCCAATATCTTTACTCACCATCCCGCTGTAGACATGCATGTGGTATGCATGCCTTGATGAAAGTCACTTCTTTATTGACCGTTTGCCCGACCGATCAGGAGAAAACCCCAGTACGTACCTAGCCAAAGCGCAACAGGACCGATTACGACCTCCCGTTAGGTCGTGTGTATAAATATACCCGTATGGATACCTTTTGGGCGTTCCGTCAAGCGTAAGGATCGTGCAATTGGCTTGACACGTTTTGTAACATCTTGTCTGCTAGTTATGATACGGCTCGCAAGATCAAAGAAAGCCAGGATGCTTACTGCACGAAGGCCTTGGCAGGCGAATGGGATGGTCTCGGTAACTTCCCTGAAGACCTCCAATGGGAAGCTCTTGTCGACGTTCTTAGAGGTCGCGTCAAGGTACTCATTTGATGCAGACGGTTCGTGACTCTATCTGACTTTTGGTTCTTCCAGGTTCATACCCACTGTTATGAAGCAGTCGACCTTGACGACCTTGTCCGAGTACGTTCGACAATGGCTTGGATACTCGAGATGATAACCTAATTTGCGTTCTAGCTGACACAGGAGTTCAGGTTTCCTTTGGCTGCTTTCCATCATGCACATGAGACTTATTTAGTTCCCGGAACTCTCAAGCAAGCATACAGTTTGTTTTCTTCGTCTTTGCGGTTCTGCGTAGTAACATAATTGTGCTCAGACAATACGCCTGCCGTTGCTCTGTTCGCGACCAACGCTCGGTATAAGCGGGAAGCTTACCGGGGCTCTGAATTTGCCCCACGCATTTTGGCTGAGAATGGTATAGATGTCGTGATGAAGGTGCCGAAATTTTCGATCCTCTCTACATGGGGCTAACATTTCTCAGAGTGATCATCCTGTGTTAAATTCTCGCTACTTACTTTTTGAGGCCCAACAAGCCCACTACTACGGCCTTCCTGCCGACCTTGCGCTCTCCGCCGTCACTGCAACACCTGCCAAAGTTCTTGGTCTGGACCACCGCATTGGTTCTATCCGTGAAGGTGTGCATCGTTGAACCGGTCAACACGTAGCTTACTTACTGACCAATCCACTGTAGGATATGACGCAGGTAAGAGGGTCGCAATGCTTATCGGTTCCCTTGTGCTCACCGGCCATGACAGATATTGTAATATGGGATAGTCACCCACTAGCTTTGGGCGCAACTCCGAAGCAAGTCTGGATTGATGGTATCGCTCAGATCGTACACCCTTGCACGCTGGAAAAACCTGCTTCATTACAATCGCTCCCGACAACTCCCGACTTTGAAAAGGAAGCAAAAGCGGCCATCGAATACCAGGGACTTCCGCCATTGATGCCAAACCGAGCAAGGGCTGACACCATCATGTTTACTAATGTCAGCAGTGTATATGAGAGGAGTTGGTCCGACATCCGGGAGGTATTTAATGCTCCCGATGGTGAACCAGGGATAGTCATCGTACGAAAAGGCCAAGTCGTGTGCACTGGACCACGCCATACTTGCCTCGAATCTATCAACACCCTGGATCAGACTTACGAGTCCTTTGACTTGCAAGGCGGTTCAATCTCGTGGGTTTTCTTCGTCGTTTGATCATAACGTTTTCATAAATACACCCCTCAGCCCTGGCTTGGTGTCGTACGGGTCACCCTTGGGCCTGGAGGAGATTGAGGGCGAAAAATCCACGCATGACGGCGTAGTGCTCGATCCACTTTTAGGTGATCTTCCAAATCTTCTGGGGAACAACGAAGTCATACAGGCTGTTGATGGTCTGCAGTTTGCAGGCCGCGACACCTTGTTAGTTTTTATTCTTTGATATCATGTTTGATGTGCTGAGACTTCAATGACTAGACTTGCTTACCATGCGGGCGTTACATCCGCAATCACGCCTCCGACATCTTACGGCCTCATCGCTGGCTTTAGTGTCGCATTCTCAACGGGTGCAGCACATGCATTACAAGAAGGCGCTGTCCTTCAGGATGTAGCTGCTCTGCATGTCAATGTCGGTCATTCAGGCTCGCGCTCCCCGAGCGTGAGCAGTCAGATGGCTGCGTTGCGCCATTTGTTGCTAGATTCTGCCAGCGGAACCCCGTTTGGCCGGGTTGCTCAGGTAAAGTATGAAATAATTACTGATCTTACCTTACTTGACTGCAATCACAGGGACACATTCCGCTGGTTGTACAGGCGCAAAATGCCGATATCATCGCGTCCTTGATCAAGCTCAAGAACGAAGTTGAGGCCAGTAAGAATGCTGAGATCAAGCTAACAGTGGCTGGCGCTGCTGAGGCCCATTTACTGGCCAAAGAACTTGGTGAGGCGGGTATTGGCGTAATCACGACGCCATCCAGGCCATTCCCTGACCAATGGGAAATGAAGAGGATGTAAGTCCCTGATGGGCTAGATGCTGCCGAATTAACGACATGTCTTCAAGACTTCCGGGTCCACCACTGACCCAAAATAGCGCGATTACTACCTTGCTCGCACACGGTGTCAAGGTTGGTATCGGCATCCTTGAACAGTGGAGTGCTCGTAACACCCGCTTGGATGCTGCCTGGGTCAGTCTTGCAACTTTGTGTCCCCCTTCCTTTTAGCCCACCTTTTTTGCAGGCTGGCCTGGAGAGCAACGGTCGAATCTCCAAATCTGAGGCACTTGCTCTCGCATCGACCAATTTGGAGCAGCTGCTCGGGGTGGAGCCCGCTGCCTCTTTATCGGGAGATCTGGTCGTCACGGCTGGTGGTTCAATCCTTGACCTGGAGGCCAAAGTTGTCGGGATAATCTCTCCGCGTAGACACGTTGTCGAGTGGCTCTGAACGCTCTTTCCTGCAGAAGTCGAAGTGGGAATTATACAATTATTAACACCGTGGAACAAATGCAAGAGTATATAGTACGCTATGATTTGGATTTGCCCAGTTGCTGTATATGTTTACATATCAGTGGGAGGGCCTTGATCATGGTCTTGATTGGCTTGACTTCGTCTGTTAAAGTGCTGGCAGTCAGTGAAATGGGAAGATACCCAAGGTTTACATACCGATTTGGATAACCTGCCCATGTCGCTTAAAAAGCTTGGAGTCGGGCACAATAGTCGGGTGGAGAGGGTGTACGACGACTAGGGAGTTCTTCAGATACATCAGCGTGCGTTCAACCAAAAGAATTCCATGAAAGAACACTACTTTTTGATACCACAGCTTGAGGTTGTCAGCATCCTTGGGTATCAGAGGTATCTTTCCCATTCCAACGACTTGGACAACGAGATTAACATATCTAATCATATGTGCCCCTGTGACACATCGTTAGGAGGGCTGGGGTTCCGCCAGATAAACTGACATACGTCTGACGTTGATCATTTCCATCAAGGACTGACAACCCGGACCATGGCCAATCAGGATGATGCGTGTTGCACTCGACAACCTTGAAAGCATGTGTCAAAGAGATGACATGAGTTGGACACGACGCTTGCTCTGCTCACTGGACGTAGTTGTCCCAGACGTATATCAGCAGATCTCTGGCAGGATTTTCTGCTGCTCTCGGGCGCTACGAATGACAGATTCAGCTCGGTCTAACGCTATGTTATAGATCATACCAGTGAGGTGGGTAGTCCCGTGGGCGCAAATGGCCTAGGAAAGAGATTGACATCGACGAGCGCATAATTTTCATTCTTCACCCAGGCAATGAGGTCCTTCGAAAAATCGATCTGTAGAAGAGATTGGTTATGGTAAGACAGGTAGGGAAATGTAATTATACAAGGTATGAATGTTCCATGTTGACGTCGCACATGGGACTACCATCCAATTCAACGCGAAGGTTTCCGCTGGTAGTGGACTTTAGCTAGGGCCTTGCGGAAGGCGAAAGTATACAAACAATTCATGGACAAACATCACAATTGTCTTGTTGTCGAGCAAGTCCTCTCTTAAGCAAGGTCATCTGCGGAAGACGAGTACTACCTGGAAGAAATACTCACGTGCACATCACTTGTGATCCGTAGCGTTCCTCGTAGGCAGGCATCAATGGGACCTGGAGCATCTGATACTGCGAATATAAGAAATGCTGCCTGTGTCCTTTGAGGATCTCTGGTATTGAAAAGGTGATTTCGTCCATTTCTTCACAATATGTAACGAACAGGTTGACCATCAGGACCAATACATTGCTCACCTTCACGAGGTTCACAAGCCTTGGGATTGATAGTCTTCCAGTATTTACTCTGTTCGAGTGCAACCTGCCAGACAGTTTCTGTACCAGCTTCAGATGCCATCATTGGAGGCAATTCAGGTGGGGCATCCCCAAGTAGAATGCGAGCAACCGCCAATGCGGAACTTGATATAGCGTCAAGGTTATAACCGCCCTTGTTGTGGATGAAAAAGAAATGCATTCAGTAGACCACTTAAGAATCTTAACCGCGGGCGCACCTCCAGAGCGACTACCAGTTTGCCGCTAGCCAGACTCGCTAGCATGTGAGCCATGTGCGCATACCCGGTAGGTGTCACATGACACTCTCCCAAATCATCGCCATCCGCCGCATCAAAACCAGCCGAAACTGTAGAGAAAAAGTATGTCGTAAATCGTTAAGGAAGGAGGCTACTAAACGTACTGATCACCAGTTCGGGCGCGAACTCTAATGCGATGGGCATTACAATTTGCTGGAACGCATGGATATAATCAGCATCTGTCATCCCTTTCGTGGGCCACGGAATGTTGACAGAACTAACGTCCGTCAGAAACGATCGTGTCTAGTTTGGTGGACATACTAGCCAAGACCTTTGCCTTCTCCACAGGATTCCAAACCGCCAAAAGGACCACAAGGATAAAATTGACCGCGTTCGTAGCGATGTATGGAAATATACAAAACGGATGGATCGTCGTTGAAGGCGCGTTGGGTTCCGTTTCCTTGTCAAAGTGAGCAGTTTTGAGCAAAGAGGATGGACTGATTTACCGTGGTGCACGTCCCTTTTGGCAAAAGATGATAGTCAGGAAAACCGTCCGTGTATATAACACAAGGGCCTACCAGTCCAGTATTAAAATGCGTCTGATCGGGGTACGCAATTGAACGACTTTTGCTGCAACGGCAACGTTGTTGAAGAAGCAAAAGCCCATGTGCTCATCGGGCTCGGCGTGGTGTCCCGGGGGTCGTACGATAGCAAGGCTCTTTTTAAGATGGCCCCAAGCTACTTTGAGACACGCCTCAATGACGCCGCCACAGCTCAGTTTGGCGGCACGGGTGGTACCGTTCATGACATAGAGGGATAACGATTCGTAGTAACTCTCCGAGTCAATGATGTCTTGTGCAGACATTGCTGAAGAAATGAAACGGTTTCATGTGGTAAGTGTGAACGAGTCGAGGAAATCGCCAACCGAGTTCAGTTCCCGCACTTACACTGAATGGCAAGGACCTTGTCCCAGTGTTCCTCGGTGTGAACAAGGAGGGCCTCGTTACGGTATACAGGGCGAATGGGGATCTGCTTCATTTTTGAGATCAAATTGGCACCTTGAATGGCATCGAATATCCTCGAAATACGGTCGGGTTGCTCAGGATGACCGTGAAGAGACGCGTGGAGGAGCATGTCTATGGAGTAGACATAACCGACCGTGAATTCTTTTGGCACATGGAGAGGCACAGATTGGGCGCGAGGCCTGGGTACTGGACTCGGTGGACGTTGGACGCATGCTGGAGCGCTCCGAGTTTCACCTTCGTCAACGTCCATCGGGGCGCCGTCGAGCGGACCGTTCACTGTGTCAGTGTCCATGATGACCACCAAAAGTGTACACTTGGTCTATTGAAACTCCGGCATTCGAAGCGCCAGTTCATCGCAGCAGTGCACGGCGATGCGTTAGCGATCACCCGTCTCCTTCTCTGAGGCTGTACAAAAATGTGGGCATCCGCAGACCTCCCGTCGGTTCTCTGACTTACTCCGATTAGCCTTGAAACATGTCTATCGACATCAAAGCATGGCTGCTCCGTTCTAATTTCTTCTGTTTCTGCATACCCGTCCGCGCAGGATTCGTGGTGATGTCTGTACTGACATTTCTCCTCTCCGGGGCGATATCCATCATCATATGGTTCGAGCTATCCCGTAAGTGCATCCCTCTTTGGCGCCCAACCCGGCCTTTACCAAGATGGCCTAGATTCATACCAGCTCTCCTCCAATGGACGGCTAGCTTTTTATTTGACAGGGATCGTGGAAAGTCTCTTGTTTTTGGCGTCCATCGCTGGGTGTGCATGTCTCGCGACTCTTCACATACACACACACAAGTACTTACCCGAAACTGTCTTGTAGGTTTATTGGCGTTGTCGCGCGCAAGCAGCTATTCGTCACGACTTACACCTATTTCCTCTACGTTCATTTCGTCATCAATCTCATCGTTGGCATATACTTCCTCGTGACCGTGCGCGCAAACAATCGCCAAGGCCTTGTCGATGAATGTGCCGAAGTATTCGTGAACACTTCGATGGAGTCGAGTTGCACGCGACTCATGAGCGTTTCAACGTACGTGTTCATTGCGATTGTTGCAGCACTCTTGTTGCTCGAATTATGTGGGTCTTGCTCTTCTCGTGTTTTCACGCCTGGTGACCTCCTTCCTACCACAAAGACGGTGTACTGATTGCAACCCGGTACGTGAATCGCCTGCGCATGCAGAAGCGAGACGACCGTTCGCGACGCCTGGGCTACTTTCACGCGCTATCCAAGCCCGAAAGGCAGGGTTCGAGACATACGCGTCAACCAAGCGACAATATCGAGTTGCTTCGTTCGCAGGAAGGTGCCGGCGATCTACGGTATCCGGAGGATGCTTTTCTAGACATTGGAAAGCAGGATTACATGCCAGTGCCGACGTATGACCGCGAACTGGTTCCGGCTCAGGCACCAAGTTCGCCATTACCCCCACATTATGCCCCGTCGGATATGGGCCCTAGCCGCCGCATCCGTGCACTACCGCCGCGCCCAGTGGGTAGTCCGACTTTGTCTGTCGTTGTACAGACGCCCGGCGATCACCAGGAAGGAACCGATTGGCCAGGAGGACTGCCAAATCCACACGAGCTTCAACCTCCGGCCGGCGAGGATGAGCTGCCTTCGCCGGGTACTGCGGAACTGTCGACAGCTGGACACGCTGCGTTGATGGATCACGCTACGTACATGGAGTCGATATTTACCTACCCTTCTCCTGTAGCCAGTCATTCGCAACGGTCGTTGCGATGACGTTGAGGTGTTCGAGTATGGTACTATGCAATATTACACACAGGCTATACACCCGTGAGCCAATACAGCCAAACACGGTCGTGTGCTTGGCTTGAAGCGCGCCGTCGTAGAGGGCCTCTGGAAGACGGACGCAACGACGACGGGCCAGACTAGATGATATGCACAAGCGCTATGACGTTCAACGGCAACACGTTATGGACTCTGTTCGTGTCTCCGACATGTCATCCGAGGATATGTGCTCACGAACATCTAGCTCGACAACCTCATATTCCAGCTCTACACCCTCTCCTTCTTCCTCTCTCCTTCCATCCTCCCCCTCCTCTGTAGGGTCGCTAGTCGGTTCATATTCTACAAGCCCCGCGAGCTCGATCCCAAGTTGTCCCTGCGCGTCTGGTTCCTCCTCCTTTGCGCCTCGAACGCACCCAGCTTTTGGTCTCACCTTAGAGGCGGTGCAATGGGGGGCCGAGCCGTCATCCTTGACTTCGTTGGGATGGGTATGTATCCCTTTTCGCGACCGCCAGCTTGCTCACACTGGCACAGGATACCTGCCATCCAAGCTACATCTCGTATTGCTCGATACCCTCATCCTCTCTCTCCAGATCCTTCTTGCTACCATCTCGTTCGAGATCTCGCTACGCTCTTCTTCCCTACCACGTTCCGACCCCAGTGCTATTCCGTCGTCACCCACTCCGTCCCCACCCCCGACGCCTGCCTTGGAAATAGACCACGGCGACGGCGACGAACGAAAATGTTCGCATCATCATACACCCACAATGATTATCGACCTTCGCTTCCACCACCTCATAAACCGCCTACGAAACTCTGCCCCTCTCGCATCCCGTGTGGACTTGGGCACTCTCCCTTTACCGAATACTACCCCTTACTTGAGGGCCATTGTGAGACGAGGAGAGGAGACCCGACGCCGAATGACGGACCATTTCGACTCGGTGGAATCCGTCAACAGCTCAGGGACGGAGGATGTGGGAAGGATACCGGGGGGCATGTCGCTCGAGCAGATCGAGTAGCATTCCTCCGTGACCTCTCCACCGAGTACATCTACCGTAATATCCACGGACTCGATCCCCGCAGCTTTTAACCTAGTTTTAGAAATGAAGCGCGTCGTTACCAGTTGCGCTTCATCTACTGCGTGTGAGCGGGGTATACCATGGTTTGCAGCGGACATACTGCTTGGCGCAAACACTGCCCGAACTTTTCAAATTCATCCTTGCAACAATCCTTGCGAACATCGGTATACGTCGCAGCGATGCATTGTCCATACGCTTTCGCTTGGGACGAGCAGGTCGTGGTAGAATGTAGAGCAAGGCGTTTCAGAGGGCTCGTTGATTTTTGTGCGGACTGCATGGTGGAGAGTGCCAGAAAGGGATGTAATGTATGACACGATAGTGGTCGGGAATTATTGCTCCTACTGCCACTAGCAGCATGTCCAAGTTTTAAACCCTGGCGCGAACCCAACTTCATTCCTTCTTCTTTCTCACCACGCGTCGACCAGCAAGACCATGCTGAGGGTCTACCTTTTGGTTGCTTGCATCTGCGTGCTAATTGCCTCGGTCCTCTACATCTTCTACTTCAACCGCCTCGTCGCGGCTGTCATTGGGCTATTCCTCAGGGTCAGGTACTGGAACAAAGGTGGATCAAGCATATGGATCCAAATTGGTCAGTACACGACATTTCAACAGAGCTCTCGAATATAAATCACAGAATGCCCTAGGGTCCATTCACTTTTCAATTCTCGCTGGCAGAATCCTTCTTAAAGATGTCATATACTATTCTAGCAATCAGACGATCAAGATTGTCAAAGCGCAGGTTTCCTGGAGATACTGGCTGCGGGTTCCTGCGACCGGGGATGACCTGAATCGCGCTCACGTAGGCAGAGAGGGCTGTATGCTCATTTATTCCCCCCCTTTTTTTTTTGTAAAAGCCGGCTGATGCATGCTCCGGCAGTTAACCACACGGATGCATTTCCTTCCTGTCGTGTCAAGGTGTCTGTCCAAGGATTCGAATGGTTTCTATACAACAGGACTGCGGCATACGATCATATCCTTTCCCAGATGCAAGCCAAGGCAATGACAGTCCCCGAGGAAACTGAACTCCGGCGTCACTTTTCTCGCACTTCACTATCGGAAGGCAAGTTCAGTGCTCTTACTATTGTCACTACCTCTTAAGAAGTCCCGCTAGGTCTCTATCCCCCGTCTGCGTTACCCAGTCTTAAGACGCCACCCATGATCCATGCCGCCATAAATTGGATTAAGCGACAGATGCCATACCTCGATCACAAGGACCTGCTACCAATATCCATCGAGGTCTTCAAATTGGTCATTGTCTGTGGTAATTCATCAACACCAGATCTCATGGTTGCCGAATGCCACAGGGCAGACGGTACATTTGGGATTGTGCGGGTATGAACCCGAATGACTTTTCAATTGGGTCCGTACACTTTACTAATATCTGACTTAGGCAAGGTCAAAGTGTGACCTTTACAAACAGCTGTTGAACTTCAAGTTCCAGCATGCTCTCGTCCATCTTGTGGAAAACGAACATTACCGAGGATCCATGACTAGCTTGGGCCATTCCATTCGAGCAGAAGCAGAAGCATCCACGTCAGTATCTCCAAGTCTCCCGTGGATCCCATCTGACGCACTGCAGATTCGCGGGTCGCATTCCGCTGGCTTATTTATCTTTTGGGGTATTCCTAAAAGTATGGAGGGGGGTCAGGTTATACTCCGCGCTGTTTTCTCTTAACCATTCGGTGTCCAGTGGCAACAGGAGAACATTCATGAATGGAAAGAAGAGTCTGGATGGAAGTAACTTTGTTGGGGTTGACTTCAGGAAACTTGAATATGCGATCGAGCGCCGAATTCTAGAAGCTCCGGTGCTGGAGCTTTCTTATTACGTTGACGTCGTCGGCGAAGTCCCCGCCGAGGTACATGGCCCGAAGGGGATGGGCTTGGAGTCGTATGACATTGGTAATGGTGATTTACCCCCCGAATGGGGGATCGACCTGGTTATTCGAAATGGTGCGCTACGATACGGTCCATGGGCAGACCGACAGCGGTGAGATCCATCTTATACATATTGTGGATCCTCCCGTTAATTTGTCCAAGGGCTCACCTTATGCAAACTTTCTTCCCCCCCACCTTCCACGACTTGGAAATGTCCCAACGCCTTAGGCCTGGGGAGAAACGGACGTGGACTGCAATGAAGATCTTCGTCGAATTACGTGAACAAACTACCTTGAATCTTCCATTTCGCGAAGCATCGAAGAATTGGCAGTGGGACGGTCTTTCGGATACTCCGAAATCTCGGACACGAGAATATGCTTCCCTCCATGTTGCCGCTGGGGATAGCTCTTCGATCAGCCTTCTTATTCCGATGGTCATAGGACCGGAAGGATATGAGTCTCGGCTGGAGGTGCACCTTGACACCATCGAGGTCACTTCGAGTTTGAATGACATCAAGGTTGTCACTGCAGAATCCTGTCGAGTAAGTTGTCTTCGCAGTACGTCCTATATGTTTCGGCACAACTAGCTCTAGGTTTCCGCGGCGCTCCCATCTCCCCTCAAATGGAATGCAGAGCGCCAATGGATGTTTTCCGTCTCCTTGCGGCAGCCAGTTATTTTTCTTCTGAGGGATCACGTCAACATGATCATCGACCTTTCTCGCGACTGGACCAGTGGCGAGCCTACGGAGTGGCATCATTTTGTGCCAACTGTCTATTCGTTGGAACTCCACTTCCATCATTTCGATTTAAATCTGTATGCCAATGATCAGAATATCGTCGATAAACCCTTGATCAGGGACGAGAACAGTGCGTACGTCTTCTTTCGCGGAGTCTGATTGGCTCAAGAGCCTATCGTCAGCTATGATTAACCTACGGGCCCCTCAGTTTGGGGCGAAGATGACGATCCCGTCGAACGTGTATCTCCCGGAATCTACAACCATCTCCTTTGCAATTGACGTCCCAGAGCTTTCCGTCTGCATATGCTTACCCAAGTGGAATACTCAATTCCTTTACAACCAGAGCAAAGAACATCGTGTTATACAAGCAGGCAAATTCCGTATTGATGGCACCTACCATTTCTTGGCGGAAGTTCACCCAGGTGGCATCGAGCAGCTTAAACTTGCCATCTCTGTGCGTAGGCTCTTTGATGCGTTATTTCGTGTACAAACTTGAAAACAGGCTGGTGATGTCGCCATGAAGACTCTCGGCTGGGCGATCAGATACTTTATGGTCTTACGAGACAATTACCTTGGCGCGTTCACCCATTTCTCTACACTGACAGAGTACTTGGAGAAACGAAGCAGAGGCGAAGTGGGTGATCCTATTGAGAAGAAGTGGCGACCAGAAAAGGTGGGTGTTCGCCGCAGGGTGTGAGTTGTTGCTCAAGTGAAGCACAGACAAATATGCTTCAAGCTGAATTGACTTTAGTGATTCAAAATGGGTCTCTGCTACTTCCTGCTGGTTTACCTGGCTTTGAAAGCCACGCGAGTATGACGACCAGAAAGGACATTGGCACTTCTTTGTACCTCACATTCCCCGGACTACAACTCGATTTTCGGCTGCACGATTATTTCATGGGTAAGCGGTAGTTTTGGTAATCGCGAATGAATCTTTCATATCATTATAGAGATGTCCCTCAATGTTGATGAGCTCAGAGGACGCATTGTGAAGACGTGCCTGGAAGACGAATTCTTCTGTGATAGAGGGCGACCCTTCAAAGAAACGCTGGTAGTTGATGGTCAGTGACTATCAGAATATCTAAAGACGTCAGTCAAATTGTCCTAGGTGTCGAGATTACCGCCAATAGGCTTTTCGGGCCGCCGCCCCGTACACGCGCGTATGTATGCGTTTGGGAGATGGCCCTGGGCCGTATCAAAATCCTTGCAACACCATTAGAATGCCGTGTCCTCCTTGCGGTGATTGACGTGTTCCGAACGCACTTTACGGATATAATGAACGCTCCTGCGAGTGAATTCAGCATACCTCTTGACCCAGATTGTGAGTAGAATTCTTGACGATATTTCTTTTCTAACAACGGTCACAGTGACATATGTGAAGTTGTCCTTGAAGGCCTTGAATGCAACTTGCGTAGCTGGAGCGGCTGTCGTCGATTTGGATGTGCCAATGGGACTTGTTTTGCATACGAATGACTTGCGGGGCCAAATTTGCGGCAGACTTCTCAGTCTGAAGCTACCCCTTGCCTCTTTGAAAGGCTTGGTCACTTCGGATACTTCCCGAAAATCGTGGTCCGAAGCTGCTGCCGTACACTCCGACATCGCACTCGACTGGTTCACCTGCTCCGAGACAGGTTGCAATCCCCAAAGTGCATTCTTGCACGAGCAAGATTATCTGACTCAGAGGGCCCAGTACTTACTCGATCAACTCGCAGGGGCTCAAGGCAACTTCGGGGCCAAGCCATTCGCTTCAGGGCGCAGTGGACGGCGTCGGCCGCCCCACCACATGCATCGCAATGGTCTCTATCTTCCGCCCCTTACGCTCCCGCGGTTCACACGCGTGCAGGATTCTGGTGTTCAGTCACGGCGACCACATTCTAGCCCTCTTCCTCGTTGGTCTCAGCTCTCCCATTTGTCGGAATCAGACGGTGAGAATTTATCCGAAGCCGATAGAGACGCACGTTTGGCTCGAAGTCGTATTTTTCAGCGAGTCTCAGCAGACAATGTGGACGATTCTGACTTATCCTTGTCGGACGACGAGTCGGATGACGCCGACTTAACAGATGATCATTCGTCCGACAGTGACTGGTCTTCATGTCCTAGTAGGTAGCAAGACGTCTTATTAGAGTCACCTAACTATTTCCATAGAGGAGACTGCCTTACTCCGTCACTACGAGCGCTTCACTAAGAGTTATAGAGAGTGCTCGCTGGATGATGTATTGAGCCGCGATGACTCTCCTTTTGTCATGCTGAGAGTACGTGCACTCACCAAGGGGACCAATCGCCTGACTATACGCCTGCGCAGGACCCCCCGACTTTCAGCTTTCAGAGGCCTAAGAACGCCTCCAAACCATCATCTTCGATCCATCCATGCAAAGCAGACCCATCTGCTTATAGCAACGCAAGATCTGTGGTTCGTATACAATGCATCAATGGTATCGGGGTTCTTGTCACTCCACCCCTAGTTGTTCTTTTGTCTCGAATCAAAGACGAGAGCGAGCATCATGTAAGGCAATCCCTGCTTTTGATTGATATGCAACTTGACCTTCGCGTAGGACCTCAGCGCGGAGCTGACTTTGGACGTTCTTCTTGCCCAGCAATTGCCCAGTTTCGTATCCTCGGAAAGAGGCGTATCGTCATCCTCTACGGCCCTCGATATTTTGGTTCACTCTGCGCATATTCAGGTGTTGGAGCAGATCGTCTTGGACAAGGGTGGCACTGGTTCATCATCTGCTGCTGCTGGTCTTGGAGACAAGCGAGCTGTTGATGTCGTCTTACACGGCTCACTCACGAATGCGCGTATTCAAACCATTCTACAGACGCAACACACTGCGATGTCGGTTCAAGCGACCTTTGACGAACTCTCCGTCGGGCTTTGTAGGTTAACACCCCCTGCGAGTGCTATTCTCGAATCTCCACAACCAGAGTTTAACCTATTAATGTCCGCCTTTCAAGCAAGCCGCTCGCATAGCCATGCCGACATATCCTCTGATAATTTTACAGTCCAGATTGGACCATCAGACCCAGAATACATAACCTCCCTGCTATTCACAGCAAAAACTCGTGCAGGGACGCTGTTGAATATCTATCAGGAGTGGAGAACCAGGTTCACCACGTCTTTACTTGCCCATGTACGGCGTATTCTCTGGCTCGCAAGAGACGATGCTCTTGTAGATCCCCTCTCCATCATACAGCCATCGTTCTTGGTTCAGCGGGGGCTCCCACACGCCGTACGGACAAATGGCCCGCTCAAATTTTTGGTTTACCTTCGGTCAAAATTGCGTCAGCGTGATCTGACCTCGGAGCCCTCGGAGTGGATCGGGGATCAAGAGCTGAGGCAGCTCATAAAATCTCGTTTAGCCAATCTCATGGTAGACTTGGATACGCTCGACGAGATGGACGCCAATCTCTGGGAGCTGCTGGCTCCCTCTGAAAATCCAGGTCCTACGAAGCCCTCTTCCATCTTATCATCCGTAACCTGTGGGATCGGAACCATGCACCTGACTATACTGTCGTTCTCATCCAAGTCTCCCAGTTACGTCACGAGTTCCATGCTACGACTCCAATATGAATCCAACCCACTTGCTCAGTTCCACTCAACATCTCACACTTCACTTCCTGCGCAAACAACCCAACAGATTGTTATACTTAATGTTGTTGACATCTCGCTCATCGCCTCTCCTCATCTCGTCGACTTTGCTCAGGGTGTAATTTGTGTCAACAAGTATTGGCAAACTGATGCCACTTATAATGATCACCCTACACGGTCCGCTCGACCACCATCCCAGACTATCTTGGTCACCCGCGTTGGGAGCTTGAACATCCGCGCCGGAGCAGAGAATCTCACTTTCGAGGTCGCAGGTTCTTCGTTGGATTTTTCCTCTTCTTTTCTCGCCCGCCCCGACACATGGACGGAGGCCACAAACACCGTGTTCGTGTTCCACGCCATCCATGTCCGCGCCCGATCCAAGGGAACCTTTACAGGTGTCTCTGAGCAGGATATCCTGGCGTCATTAGCTCTGGCCAATGGGAGAATCGATGCAGCCCAGCGCCACGATCTAGCATCAAAAACACTTCGAGTCATTTTTGGACTTGAGGAGATCCTGATCAGTGTTCCACGCAGCGCCATCCGATTGTACCGCTTTGTGGAAGAATGGCGAGCCGACTTCCTTCCTGGTGTCGAGGCCACGGCGGAGACTCTCGTCTCTGAAATGAAACGGAATAGCATGTCGACTGCATCTAAGGCTTCCCTGGCGCGCAGCACAGAACGACTTTCTACAGTTCTACATGTTAATGGACGCATCGCTAGACTGGGTGTCACGCTTCAAGTAATGAGAGGCACGTGGTTGTCGTGGACCGTAGAGGACACGACTGGATTCATTTCCTCCTCGCCCACTACACTATCCAAACGGATCTACGATTTCGGTCTACAACTAGGTTCGCAGGGATTCACCATAACTTACAAGTCCCGCGGCATGGACACCTCTACGGGATCTCCTCGAGTCAAGCTCATCCTGCCTACCCTCACCTTGACAGGACATCAAAGCAAGGCTGGTATCGAGTTACTTGGCGCACTTGATTTTGTAAATACCATGATCAAACTCACGCATATAGACACTCTCCTCGTGGTGCAGCAGAAGTTCGGCCAAGACTTTACAGACTTGCTGGATTTAATCCGGGAAACACGTCAGAAACACTCTGCTGTCTCCGAGCCCACACGAACGGCCGGAATTACCAGCAAGCTCGTCGTGCACGTCAACGTCAAGGGTTTCAGAGTAGGCTTGCAGGGCCCCTCGTCTGTTTTCTATCTGGAGTGTCAAGACGTCTGGGGAGACGTTAGCAAGGAAGACGATGAACTGGAATGGAAGGTCCTGCTCCGAAATCTTGCACTGTCACTGGCACCGCGCACGGGGGTGGCCTCCCACGAGTATGGGTTCGACGTCAACGAGAAGTCGGCATTCGTGATCATCGACGTCACCACATCGGCCAATGACGACGTCTTGAAAGTTTCGGTACCAAAAATACATGCCGTCATGCAACCAAGTTCTATCAGCGAACTCGGTGACTTCATTGATCATCACCAGGTATGGATGCTTCCTTGCAACGAATATTGTGTCTAATGATCCCTAGGCTGAGCTACTCGCCCGGAGGCAACAGAGAGCCGCGGAATTGGAAGCATTCAAGGAGAAAACCAGAAGCATTCTAAGGACATTCGAAACACAAACCCCCAATCCCGACGCAGTCAGGCCATCATGGTTAAGCAAGCACACCGTATTAGTGGAAGTGGAGCGAATAGGAGTGGCCTTCCCCTTGGCATTGAATCGATTATCGCAATGGCCTGGCCGAGAGTCGGGGTCTATTCGCGCGTTCTTGTTTTCTGTGCGGCGGATCAGATTCAATTCTCAGAAAGGAGAAGCGGGTCAGATGAGCACCAGAGAACTATGTTTCCAGTTTGTTGACCGGTAGGCTGTCCCTGCTCGTATGCGATCGCACGCTGAACTACTTGCAGATTTAGACAGGACATGGCTACGGATTTCAATTCGGATAGCCATCAAACATACAATCGCTTGGTTTATCCCCAGATGAAGGCTCAACTCCGTTCCGACACATCACTCTCCAAACATTACGTCTGGATCACTGCCAATATTACCGGCTTCATTCTGGACCTCGATTCTTCCATCTCAGATTGTATCTTCTCTCTAATTGACGTCTATCATCAAGGGAGAGAGAGGATGGAGCGCCTTGCAAGTAATATTCCTCAAGGAGCAGCTCCTCCGTCTCCGGAGCAGTTGCTTGTTACGGTCTCTCTGCCTGCTGAACAACCCAGTTCTAATATCTTTGGGGCGTTCGTTTTCGAAAGTGGAGAAATACGTGTGCACGGCCAAGGGAGACACGGGAGAGCGATGTCTTCTGCATTCCCAGACGACATTGATGATTCTCTACCAATGACAGGCATGGAGGTAATCAGACTGCCAGTCGTATCCGCATGGACAGAATATCAAGCATCTTCAAACGTCAGCGCCATCTCCCGGCCACTACAACCATCCATTCTGATTTTCAAGGCCAAGATACATTCTAGTCATAACACTCTCAGGCCCACCCTACTACCATTTGTCTCGGACATCACTGACGCTATGCAAACGCGCATGCGAATGACTACCCGCCATGACGAATTCACCGGTCGTTCTATGGTGTCGGGGGACAGCGAGCCTGTAGCCTCTTCACTTTCCGCGATAGCACCAGGCCTTCAGAAAACCTCCAGATTGCAGATCAACTTTTCTCTCCGCATCGACCAATCGACTCTCGAGTTTACGTGTCAACCCGATGTCAACGTCCTGGCGGCCCTGCGATGGAAAAGTGGAGGGTTCATAGTGAGCAACTCGCCCGACGTAAACGGGGTAACCTTTACCGGCACGGTCGATGGTCTCACAGTGGGCCTGAAACACGGCTTCTTAAGCGAAGACTGTGTCAATCTAGCTGCGCGTAACCTTGCGTTTTCACTGACTTTCGCCAAATCCGAGGGTCCTATCAAGAACGTTGACAATATGGTATCCTTGGTTGTCAGTACCGATATGTCCGGCGGTGTGCGATTTTCCCGCCTGCAGGACATGTTGTGCTTCAAGGCGGTATGGCTGGACCGTATTCCCCTCATTTCCTCGGAGCACTCATCTCCGGAGGAGTCCGGCATTCTCCCACCCGCCCCACGCGCGTCTAGTCCCGTGGTCAAACAACCAGTCACCACGGCAATTATTGTCCGCATACGTTCGATCGAAATCAATGTTGACCTTGGCCAATCCATTAGCAACGTCACGCTGAACATGGAAGACACTCTCGCTCGGACAAGATTTTCGGAGAGATGTCGAGAAATGTCCCTATCCATCGCAGATGTTACCATATTTGCGAAGGGGAATATATCTGGCCATGTTACCGTGGCGGACTGCATGTTCCACACCGTCAGTAGGAGTGGGGAAGCCTTTTTGTCGAAATCGACTTCGACAAGATTGTTGGAGCTCACTATGACTAGCGGTCCTTTGAGCGCTGAGCTGGAGTCGGAGCATCAACGCTTGCTGGTTTATCGGTCAGTCTTCTCGCGTCAAGTAAAGGGTAATATAACCGGTTCAATTGCAGAGCGGATCCGATCCAGGTGGATATTCACGATGACTGGTCGCTCGTCTCAATAACCGGGCACAAGGACCGGCCACTTCTCCTCGCATTCACCGTTCATGGCAAGGAGATCATTGCCTTGGCCACTATATCATCCATCCCTAAGTTCATGCTCTACGTCAACAGATTCAAAGTAAACGTAGCTGCCCAACGGGCTGGAGCTAGTCGCGAATCCGAGGCCTTCCGAGCTACGCAAGGTCCAAAGCCGGACAAGCCTCTTACGGCGGTGGCCTCCGCCTTCTTGCAGTCCGCTAGGACCAAGTTTAAGGAAGCAGAACTAGACATGTCTCACCTGATCCGACAGCAAATGAGCTTTCGGCTCGAGATGTTCAGGCTCATTGTGTTCCCTCGCTCGATGGTGGATACCGAGCTTGCGCAGTTTATTGGCCGCGACGTGCACGCCAGTCTAAACCGGACCGTGCATGGCAGCTTGCCGTCCCGCAGAGAAGTCCACTTGTCGTTCACCTCTCTGGATATCTCCAAATTCAGTCAGCTTCAGTCGCTTCTGCCGTCAACCGCCACCGTGTCACAGGATCCATCCTGGGTATCGTCACTCTTCAAGAACCCCTTAGAGTCAAACATTGTTGGTCTACCCTCCATGAAGATGCTGATGATTACCGAAGAGTTCATCCAAGATTCCACCGCCCGTCTGGTGTATGATTTCTACAGTACATTCCAAGGAGGAGACAAAAGCCCAGAAGACATCTATATTACACTTAATATGGCGCTCTACGCGTGGCTCACTGGCTTGCGGAAAAATCTGTCGAGGGAACTAGAGCAGGTACACGGTTCAACAAGCACGCAGTCGAGCAGTCCCCCTGGACCATCGTCGAGAAAAAGGGCTATGGGGGGTGTGGGATCTGGAACAGACGTATTATCAGGATTTGCAGCCCTGCACGCAGAAGACATTACCGCTCCGTCATTATCGGCAAAGAACCAGGTTGGGGCAGTTATGTCCTCTATATCCGTAGATGATGGTATTTCGGTGATGGACTCTACTCCCGCAGCCAGGCGGTCCACGCATCCACACGAGGGAGATGGACACAGTCCATCTGAGCTCCTTGATCCATCGAGCGGTCCTGGAAAGCTGACATTGGTATACGAACCTAGAGAAAGGAAGATTCAGCGGTTGACGATGCGTCAGCTGGGGGAGGCCACTCCAGATGTGATGCATCCCTTCTTCAAAAAGTCCGGGTTCAACCTCGAGGATTCACTACCTCAATATGTTCATGAATACGCGACAATGCCGCTGGAGCAGATCATGGAGGCACTTTTGACATTGTACAGCCGGCAACTGAGGTCGGACAAGACGGAAGGGAGTGCTTAGGCGTGTACAATCTAATCACTTTACCGTATCTTTCTGCATCCGGCAGATCTCCGTTTCGTTCATTCAGCATTAATTCGATTCAAGCTTGAAATTGAAAGTAGTATAGATAACAAATTTGATGTTCACGGATTCCCTTGAATTCGGTGCTTAGAGCCACTGGATCGGCCAGAAGTGGAGCGTGTCAATGAATGAATAGCAAGCAACCTATCTACCAGATGATCCACCCGCACCCACGTTGAAGACGCTCAACAGTGCGAAACATCCGTAGAGAAGGCCGACAGGATATGCGACTAGTAGGTGTTGCTCCGACATGCGCAGCACCGCTACGAAAATGCCTGATGCAGAGAAGGTACACCATATGATTGAGAGCAAAGAGAGCAAGTAGCCAACGAACCCGCTAGGTGCGTATGTCCAGTGAGCGAGGGAACCAAACAAGACAGGCAACACGTACTCGAGCGTTACAACTACGCTGACTGCACCGACACCGACCATTGGGAGTAAGCAGTAACCTAGAACAGACACGACGCGGTAAACGTCGATGCCCTTGTCAGACATGAGATTGAGAAGGGTGTATATCGATATCGACCCCAGCAAACCGAGACCGTAAATGTAGCCAAACTGCGGTTTTCCAGACTAATGGATTTGTGAGTTGATTGGCGATATTGCTAGGAAGGAGATTACCGACCAAAAGCAGAAGCATTCCAAACAAGAAGAAGAAGAGGAGGGGACCCGCGAGGTCGGCGTCGTCCATGATATGCTCATCCACTTGCTGGAGCGGGTTGAGGACGGTCATGGACTTGGCGCGTATATGCGAAAAGTTGATTCCCAGTTCTGCAGACTTGGTTTGGAACGGCAAAAACCCAAGAGTCCACGTGTAGCCTCACCTTCTAGCAATGGAGGCTCGCCTTCGAATCCACCAGTGCCAAAGGCGGTCCACCAACCACAGGGCTGCTGAATAGTACCGCCATAGGTCTGAGCAACGCTACCGGTACCGGACGCCATGGAGCCCGAGGTGCCCATGTTACCTTCCAAACTTGAACGTGAACCAGGATAGAACTGTCCCTGGTCAGACCCCGCAGCATAGAATTGAAGGGGTACGTCTTGCTGGGTGTGGGCTGGGTAGTAAGGGCTGTGAGAAGAAGACGCGCCATAACGATTGTTCGAGTCTTGCCACATTATAACGAGTTGTGCGTGCAGGCAAGATAGATCGAAGGACTTTGTGGTCGTGGCTAGGCTGGTAAACTCGGCACTTGCCGTAGCCTTCCTACTCTACACTCGGTACACAATGGTAGGTCCCGTCCATGCTCCACTGTTCCTTTACTGACACCACAAACAGCCGCAGGTATTTGAGATGGCATGGCAGGGATTTCGCACTGTCTGATCTACGAGCCGTAGAACGAATACATCGAGGAACATATCAAACGGCATGGCAGACGACTTGACTACTACGAACGAAAGTGAATATCTATATCGACATCTCTGTTCGACCTATCGAAACTAACCGCTCCAGGCGTAAGAGGGAAGCCCGGGCTGCTCACAAGTCGTCCGCAGTTGCCCAAAAGACATTCGGCTTGAAGGCAAAAATCCTTCATGCGAAGCGTCACGCGGAAAAGGTCCAGCTCAAGAAGACACTCAAAGCCCACGACGAACGCAACGTCAAGCAGGCCGACTCCTCTGCAGTCCCGGATGGAGCCCTTCCTACATACCTCCTCGACCGTGAGGGCCAGAAAGATGCCAAGGCACTCTCATCTGCCATCAAACAAAAGCGCAAAGATAAGGCCGCGAAATATTCTGTGCCACTACCCAAGGTTCGGGGGATCGCTGAAGATGAAACGTTCAAGGTCGTCAAGACCGGCAAGAATAAGAGCAAATCATGGAAGCGAATGGTGACGAAAGCCACTTTTGTTGGCGAAGGCTTTACGCGAAAGCCAGTTAAGTTGGAACGGTTCATCAGACCGATGGCTCTGCGATACAAAAAAGCGAACGTCACCCATCGTGAGCGCGGGCAGTGACAATTTGGTGCATCCATTGAACTATTTCAACAGCCGACCTGAAAGCAACGTTCCAGCTACAAATATTGGGTGTCAAAAAAAATCCCCAATCACCAATGTATACCCAGCTCGGTGTCTTGACCAAGGGGACGGTGATCGAGGTCAATGTCTCGGAGCTGGGAATGGTCACTACAGGAGGCAAGGTCGTGTTTGGCAAGTACGCACAAATAACCAACAATCCAGAGAATGATGGCTGCGTGAACGCAGTACTTTGTAAGTTTTACTACTCTGCTCCTAGTCATGCTTCCCATTGACCATTGGACTACAGTGGTATAGAATTACTATGTCGCTGCGTGGTACTCAAGCATTCGAAATAGTATTTCTCGTTTACGATGACTACGAAGTGTACCTTAGATCCTTACAAACCCAAAACGCGCCATATTTGTTCCATGCGGTCTGCAGTGTCCGGTTCGATGAGTCACACGTCACACTCATAGCATAGTAGGTCTATCTCGACCCGACACCGTTTCCAGTTACCTACATGGTATGCTTTTCTGAAATCGTGTACGGGACCCGAGTTACTATTCTTCTTTTCGCGGTGCCATTCCGTTGGAGTGCCATGACTCGATGCCTTGGTAATCTAACACAGAAAAGGGGCTGTATCAGCAGCCTGGCTTTCTACCATCATCAACCCGAGCTGTACATTTGCATGTCTACCCCTCACACTTGGCTTGTTACGGGGTAAGCATTCACGGTGTTTCAGTAACTGCCTGTCAACGGTGCACGGTACAGTGCGTCCCGGGGTATCGGGCTCAGTATCGTCCAGCATCTGCTTCGTTCTCTGGGGAGTGTAGTGTTTGCCGCTTGCAGGAACCCCTCTTCTGCCATGGTACTCAATTCGCTGGGAAATGTTCCGGAAACTTCTGGAAAGCTTTACGTAGTGTAAATGGACGTAACCGACGAGGCTTCCATATCTTGTGCAAAGGCCGAGGTCGAGAGCGTCCTCGGGAATGCTGGCCTTGACTATCTTATTAATAACGCCAGCATAGTAAGTGCGTGTATGTGCGTAACTCAATCAGCTGACACCGTCCTAGGTTTCGAAAGACGATAGACCATCGACTCTGGATCCAAAGGTACTTAGTGCGACTGTAATGGCGAATGTTGCAGGTCCTGCTCTCGTCGCAAGGACTTTCACACCCCTCATCGAAAGAGGCGACCACAAAGTCATTGTCAACATCTCGTCCTCATTATCCAGTATTGGCGTCGACTCTGGTGTGCAGCATGCGTCTTATAGCATCTCAAAGACAGCCCTCAATATGCTGGTATGAAGGATGGACTATGATCTTTCATAACTAAGCTAGTTAACATCCAGACCTACAAGCCAGCAAAGGAGCGGCCCGATCTGATATCATTCCCTGCTGATCCAGGTTGGGTGGAGACAGGTAAATTAGTATCAACGCAACTCTGCACATGCTTACTCTGTTTCCAGATATGGGTGGCGATCAAGCCTTGCTCGAGCCCCATGAAAGCGCAGCTGGAATAGTTAACGTTGTGTCAAGCGCCGACCACTCTTATGCTGGGTGTTTTGTCGACTACAAAGGGAAGAGTGTGCCCTAGTAATGACTACTGAAACTGTTATGACAGCTCATGGGATGCCCTGGTAATGTTTTTCTCTTCTTTATCCTTGTACTAAAACCATGCTTGGACTACTCATTCTCCGCCCCTATCCTCGGGCTATCTGATAGTGGCCTGCCTCCCCTCATCCTAAGTGCCTCCGCTGACCCACTTGGGCATGAGGCCCCTTTACTATACTCGTATGAACACTTCGTTCCACCTTTAGACAATGGAGCTCTGTCACTTACTTTTCCCGCTTTCCTTTGTCTTGCTCAGATCTGATCGGTCTCCATCCGGGTTCATCCTGTTTCACCTACATCCCCTTTCTAGGGTTTCCACCGATCGGATAGTACTACCACTGTTCTGGGTCATCCTTCTACACCATTCCTCAGGATTCCCGAAACCTGGTAGTAGTTGTATATAAACACTTACTTAGTATCCCTGTACTCTAGTCTTAGCGTAACTGGAATACTATGCAAGTAAACTCCTCTGTCCAAGTACAACCTTGTGGAGTCCCTCGACCCCTTGCTCCTCCACTAGTGCATAGTCCTGCAGAACACTTTGAACCCTTGCCCCTCCGCTAGTGCATAGTCCTGCAGAACACTTTGAACTCTTGCCCCTCTGCTAGTGCATAGTCCTGTGGAACCCTTCAATCCCATTGCATGTATAAACGGTCATGTCCTACTCCACGACTGGACTAGGCGTAACAGAAACGTGGCTCAGCTCCTCATCTTTTGATATGATTTATGTCCTTCCTGAAACACAAAAGAGAACCATTTGTCAGCCATAGGGGAATAACGTTTCCGGCAGCCCTTACTGATTCTCTACTTTCAACTTCCTCAGGTAAGAATTGACCTCATACCATAGGTCCTCGAGTCGTTGTTCACAGTAAATGCTATTAGCTGGGACGCGGAACGTGTATTCCATTTTCACTCATGGCATGTTGGAGATATGGTCCAATAGAATGCCTGCTACCAAACAGGGATCGTTAATTAAGGAATCCTACAAACGGAGGATTTTGATGGCACTGTCGTGTATGACCTCTCCTTTCCCCAGGGGAATAAAGAAAGTTCGCATAGTTTCGGACAAGACGGTGAGGGTGTTAATAGCCCATTCAAGGTTGCCGACCTCCCCACTCGACAGCGATATTCTCCAGACAGACTGTCCGCATGAAAGACTTTGAGCAAAGGCCAACTGTGAACCAAACACTCTAAAACATTGTCATCGCAAGACGTTTGGTGGTCCAGATCGATCACCAGTTCTTGGAGAGACATATTAAGGACCTGAGAGGAGAGAACATGCCATACGAGAAACAATGGGCCTGGGGTGCATGTGGACCATAGAAGGAGCGGGGTGAAAGCCTGTATCTGTCGTCAGGGTGTTCTCGATGGAGGGTGAAGTGGATTGACTGAATGATGTCCACACATGGACAATTAAGGGAGATAAACGTGGTGAGATAGGCAAACATGGATTCATGGGTGGGTTGATCATAGACATAAAGGTTCAAGACCTGAGGTGGTTGATTGAGAGTTTTCAAGAAGCAAGTGGCGAGGTGAAAATCCCATATTGTAAAGCGTGGCTTCAAGCTCTGGGCGAGGTGGGATGGTCCCTCCAGCTCTGGAAGGTGGATCTTGTGTAGTTGTATGATTTGAGGGTTGATGATTAAGGAAAGTGTTCCAAGTGTTGAGATGGAGAAGAAGTGTCTCAAGGAGGTACCGTTTATTGGGAAAGGGAACTCAAGGGACTCGAGGACTGCATAGTCACAGATGGACCGGGAAAAGAAGGAAGTGATAACAACAGGCACCTAGCATGCATCCTCATTGTAACAAAACCTGATGGACCCTAAATCAGGACAAAGTCTGGAGAAGGTGTCGAGAAATAATAGCAGTGAACCTTGAGACGGAAATCATTCCATCTTACTGGTGCTTAGTTATGGTAACGTCCAACAAAGTAAGTTTGGACCGGGTAGTCGCCTGATGCATGAGTGGTGGGTTGACCGCACTGACGACGCTTACTCCGTATCTCCAGCGCAGTGTCCTCAAATTGGGTAGACGGGGCGAAGGCTCAAAACTTGTGAGTTGCAGAAAGCCGCGTTCGGAACGGTAATCAAATATTTTTGAGCCGAGAGTCAAATACTCGATACGATGAGAATATAGATCAATGGTAGCCCTTTGAGTAGGGGATAAAGAGGCCTATTGGGATCAAATACCAATCAGTGGTTGTACTGAATCAGACGAGCTAGCTCCCAGTCGAATGATGTCTTCCCACATAATAGGGGTTCCCACTCTCGCCAAAGTGCATCGAAGGAGGACTCTCGCGACAAGTTCGAGCCAATAAAGACAGTGTTCGCGTACCTTGAGCGTTTGCATCAAGACAGTCTAGAATTCGCTCAAGTATTTCCGATATGAACAACGGGCTTTTGATGATAGGTATGTTGTTGACGAATATTTGGCCAAGATCAATTCATCCATGTCGACATCGAACTCGCCCACACCAAACTCGCACTCTGCGTCGCCGGCACTAGGGACATCCCGCCATGCGCTCACCCCGCTCGAGCATCAGCGCTCACAACTCGAACGCCTCCTCAAGGACCCCAGCAAACCAGCTTATCTTCCACCACCACCAAAGGAAAAGACAATACGCCCTGCACGAGAGATGATGAAGAACGTGCAGGGTTCGAGTGCTGGTGCAGGAAGTGGCGAGTTTCACGTATACAAAGCGAGCAGGAGACGGGAGTACGAGAGGCTCAAGATCATGGAAGAGGAGGCCAAAAAAGTGTGTACCTTTGCGATGTCCGATGCTACAAGGGTTGATGCCGCTTGACAGGAAATGGAAACGAACGAGTTTGAGCGAAGGCGCAAAGAAGCTGAGGGCCTCGCGGAAGCAAAGACCGCCAAGAATCGTGCCAAGAGGCAGAAGAAAAAGGACCGCGCAAAGGCCAAGTCTTCAGATAAGACCGGGGAAGGGCAGTCTGGTGCTTCGGATGTGCCCCTGAAGAAACGCAGACTGGTTAATGGGAAGGAGCTTGTGTTCAGGAAACCCGGAGAGGAGAGTGACGAAGACGAGGATGAGGGTGAGAATAGTACTACAGCTGGCGTCCGTGAGGAACCCATCCCTGCGGACAGCGATGAGCCTGTCCCTCGGCCGGCTGAGGCATCCCCCATGGCAATGGGACAGAAGATCACCATTCACGAGGACGATTGACGGTCTTCGCAATGAATATCCATAGCACTACCCCTTGTTCTCGATTATCTCGGTTGGGCTACGGTTGCTTTTTTCACAACTCTCGACGATCATATTCACATTCCATCGAGGTGAAGGTCGTGTACTTACCGCTGTATTCTATACTATGTGGTCGAGGTTTGCTTCACGGAAACCAGAAACCAAGGGCTACCCCAAGACAAACTGCACCAGTGGCTGTACTGGCTTGTACGATTATCGGTCCTTAAACACGGCTTTGATGCAGTTTCTGGCCCCAGTCTGCGTATGTGACACATCCTGGGGAATCATTACATGTTTGAGTGGTTTGGCAAGCCTTCTTGTTGGGATGTGAGCATAGTAGGTTAACCCGTTCAATCCTGGTGAGCTTCAATTTGCGTATCGGTAACACAATACGAATGTCCACGGCGCTTTGGGGTACGTTCAGTTTCCCTCCAGCAAGGATGGGACTCTCGTTCGGCGACTGGAATGTGATATTGAATTTTCAGGTCGCTTGCAATGTCGATGAACTTGACCACTGTCCGCGTCGTGTTCTAAATCCAGCGAGTTGCCGCCACCCTGAGCAGTATTTTCGAAATCGGGAGAGACTGAGACAAGTCACAATAATCCTTACTACACCCCAGATTTTAAATTACTCGACACTTGGGATGGTGAAGCGCAGCAGCACTAAGGCGACCAAACCTGCAAGCATGCGCTCCGCGGTCGATTCGCGAGTCGAGGGTGCGGGTGAGGACTACGTTTCGGACGGCGACGGCGCGAGTGAAGACACGCAGCCCTCGTTGCACAGCGACGCGCTCGACGAGGTATCTGACGACGCAGAGACCCAGAAGAAAAAACGTCGACGCGTCACCGTCGCACCACCTGCGAAGCGCTCGCAAAGCTCAAAACACACCGAAAAGTCGGTCGTGTCGCGTAGCGCTCGGTTGGAGTCAGAGAAAGGGACGCCCGCGAAAAAAAAGCGTAAGGTGGTCGGGGATGTGGCAGACGAACTCGGGAGTGACGTCGAACTCAAGGATGGTCAGGAGGTGGTTGGAAAGGTCATAGAGGCCCCGGCGACTGGTTGGGGTGCGTGCGGTATTCGAGAGCACCTCTTAACAGCTCACATGCCACCCGACAGCGCCGGACGGTCAGATATCCCAGCACACGCTGGATTTTCTGATGCGCTTGCAAGATCCGGCATGCAACGATCGCATCTGGTGAGCTCTTCGTGACACCTCTTCCGCGAATTGAATTCATGTGTCTAGGTTCAAACTGCATGGTACCGTACCCCGCTGCTTTGCCGCACTTCTAGCTGTCATTTACAGTGTCTGTTTGTGACCCAGAGCCTGTCTATCGACGATGCGAGAAGGAATTCAAGGAATTCATAGGGGCATTTACCACGATGCTTACCGAGGTGGACACACAGATCCCACCGTTACCTGCAAAGGACGTTATCCATCGAATTTATCGCGATGTCCGTATGTCTACATCTCTGCACGTCACCTCATCGAGCAAGTCTAGGTTCGTTTCAGCAACGACAAGACACCTTATAAGACTGGGTTCTCTGCCAGCTTCTCGAGAAGCGGCAAAAAGGGTATATTTGCCTTCTGTGAGTGTCTGGAAGGGCAGTTTGTTGGCTGTTCGTCTGACATGCAACCTTTGAGATCATATGTGAGTATTTTATGTCCATGGATGGCCTGCCTTAACCTGAGTACGCGCGACATTAGAAGAAGTGAGTTTGTTTCCCCCCTCATCAATCTCCCATCTTCGTCCTCACGCTTTATGTAGTCCAACCAGGAGACGAGAATCTGCTGGCTGCGGGAGCATGGTGCCCAGCCAAGAACGAACTCAACTTGATAAGGTGAAACCCTCGTTCTTCTTCAACAGATCTAGTGAAGGCCTCTTACCCCCACATAAGGAATCACATCAAATGCTCTTCGGACCGCCTCCGCGGGATCATCTCGGCGCCAGAGTTTGTGGCTCATTTCGGGGAACCTCGCCCGCATCCAAAAGGGAGGCGCCAGAATGTTTTTGGAAATGAGGATGAGCTCAAGACGGCACCAAAGGGGGTGGACAAGAATCACAGGTACGCCTCACTGATCCTTCCGTGGCTGATTGACTTCCTTGGTATTTAAAACCCCAGGGAAATCGATCTCCTCAAGTGTCGGTCTCTGGCAGTCTCACGAACGTACGTTCTGAAGCGGGGTCTTGCTCGTATGATCGCCTGTTGATCTACTTTCTGTCTTGCCTCTATAACAGGTTCACCGACGATCAAGTACTAAAGGGGACGTTTGTCCAAGAACTTGAAAAAGTTGTGCGAGTTCTCCGCCCCTTTGTTCACTGGTAAGCACCTATTGGGTGCGACTTCCAGGAGCTCAATGCATTCTTTTGGTCAAAAGCCTCAATGACATGATGACACTACCTGTGGAAGGCGACTCCAGCGATGATGACACCCAAGAATGAGTTCGTGATGCTCGAGTTTGATGTCAAATGATCCATGTGTGAAGCGCATGTCGGTGTGTATGAGATATTTGAGCAACCGATGACCTCGAAATCGTTGGAAAGAAAGACATACTACACGAACAAAAACGATGGACTACATAACATACAAACACATGAGCGATCAACGCATCGAAGAGTGTCACCAGTACACGGCAAGCACTACCGCGTTCACGGCCAACAGGTTGGACTCTATCCAACCGTCTTTTCATCTGCCTTCATCCCAGTCTTAGGCTAGATTTATCTTGTCGTTAGTGTAGATTGGGAGGTCACCGTATTTGATTCCACCCATGGGGCCTTTCGACCACTGGATCTTCGAATTTCCGTAGAGAGGCAACACGTCACCAGCGGCGGAAACATACTAATGTATCAAGACCATCAGTTCAGCGTCCTAAAGACTGGATGAAAACGATGCATCCTTACTGGGGGCAAGCAACTGTCACGATCGAAATGGCTCTTCCGGGTCAAGGGGACAGTCACCGTCAGCACCTGAGAAAACAGATGGTCAGTCGGTCGGCGGCAAGGCACAATGGAGACCGTTGACACGTACGATGGTATCGCTAAACAACCAAGGTGAACTCGCCCTCCAAACGGGGGCAGTGCCATATGAGGCGGCAGAGAGCGCATCCGTCCTAGTCCACAGACCTACCAACCTCATTACGCGTATTTTTCCCTGTAGGCAACATCATCACTCTGATGTACAGACAGAGGAGGGTGTATACGCACAAGGTATTTCCAGATGATAATGGGCGCAGACAAGACGATCCACATGGCGACGGTGACTGCGACACAGCTGAACCGGACGAACCACAGTTGCTTCTCAATGTCGGTGGTGGTGTTCTCGAGGACCTGGATGGTGATATAGTAGGTCGCGGTGGGGACCAAAAAGGTCAACCTCCATGTGTGGGGTATCAGGCATTATGCTCAAGGAAAAGGGGACTGAGACATACACCAAGATGAAGATCACATAGGCTCTCTCAAAGGTGGGCCGACAGTACCGTGACGCCAATCGGACGAGGGCCGGCACACGGGCTTCCCACGTGTTAGGGGAGACCTATGTAGGGAGACGATGAATCCGCAACGAAAAGTAGCAAGGCAATCGTGACGAACGTAATCCTTGAGTTCGAACGGCAACGTAGGGGTCTGAGAGTAAGACAATTCCTAACGAAAGGAAATTCAGGGCCCTGGTGGCATAGGCAGGGGATAAGCGGACGGACTCACCACCACGATGTCGGTAGTGGGTCGTCTCGGGTCGACTGCGAAGGGGATGTTCATAATGAGAGACGGGTTCGTTTGGCTGTGAGTAGGGAGGGAGGTCGTGGGTTGGGGAGTACCAGCTCCGAAGAGTATTTGTCGTGACTCGCCAGAGACAAGAGACGGCAACGCACCAGGCGGTGAACACGATCTATAAGTACTTACTGCGCACGAGAAAAAACGTGTCGCATCGGCGGTATGATCTTGAAGTTGGGCGACATGACAACGGTCCGGTTAGCAACAGCCCCCAACTTGGCATTCCTTGTGCGCTGTCGTCGGCGCCACTCAGCTGTGAGCGCTTGAGCATGATATTTCGTTGCCCATACCATCACTGCAATAAATTAGATAAAAGACATCCTAGGACGATTACGCTAGCTCCACCATTCTGAATCTCCTGGCCAGTGGCGACTGGGGTCCGGGAATCGGTCTGAGCGCCACAGAAGCATAAAGTCCTACTCTTTCCTAAGTTGTGCGATCGGTAGGCGGTATATGGGCAGTGTAAAGTATTTGCGTGTCGTTCCCCATCGTTCATCGTCCTCTGGGTCGTCCACTCCAACCTCGACATCGTGCCACTCGACCTCAGCTCCGAGTTCGGATAGATGGCAATCAGACACCCGAGTGCAGACATCGTAAAAGAGCGCATCTTGGTGTTTCGGGTAAGTATCCGTTCGGAGAGCAAAGGAGGACATACTCGTCGCGCCTAATCCGTTGAAAAAGCTAAACCGAGCGTCAGGTCCATCTAGCAAATCCGGCAGACGCTTGAAGAACTTGTGAAACTCTGCAAACACGCTAAGGGTCACATTTCGTTCCACGGCGCCAATCTTACCGCCATAGTGTTCCGCGAACGTATCGAGGTAGATGACATCAAACTTGCCCAGCCCAAGAAACTCTTCGCTGGAAAGCACGTCTTGCCACTTGCCTTTCAGAACCTTGACACCCGCCTTCTCGTGCCATCCTCTTTCTTCCATATGAGCCAACACATCAGGGTGTGCTTCGACGATGACATGAAGAGATGGTGGCTTGGAGAGAAATTGAAACATTGTGTCAATCTTGATAAACATCAGGTGCGATCACAATTATGGAAGCGGGATTCACGAACGATACCCAGACCGAATCCGATATTGAGAACCTTGAGTCCACTACGCAGCTTTGGGTGGCTCAAACAGAGCTCGTCGACAGTCTTACGCACTGTACATTATGTAAATACGCGCGTGGTCGAGCAGAGATCCCAACTACTTACTGATCTCACGTTCCCATCCCATCATCACGCCAACTTCACCGTCATCTTCGAGTTTGAGAATGCAGATTTCTTGACCGTTGGCGTCTTTGGCGTATTGCAAGCGTGAAGTCAGGAAGGCACTGGCCGAACCAGCTACAGAGGCATCCTCTTTTCGGAGCACCAAAGAAGAGGGTGGTTCTATCAGCGATGATTTTGAAGAGACAAGTGTAAGAAGCAATTCTGTTACAGTATCAACAAGGGTACAGGAAATTAAATCAGGCTGAAGCACCTGCACGGATGCCTGCGTCCCGAATGAGGGTATAACACACGGTATTGTTCATGGACAAGGCGATATCGCCTGCGGTATTTCCAAGGTTGTCCACTGACGTGCGGGCGATGTAAGGGTCGGAGCGGAGCGAATTGAAAGGACTCGCCTGCGTTCCACAGTGCGCCCTCTTCGAGGAGAATCCCTACGAGTCGGTCGCTGCCGACGTGCGCAGCGGCGTGCAAGGGGGAGGTACCTTCGTTGTCCTGGAACCAGAGCGGCGCGCCTGCGTCGATGAGGTCCTGAATGTTGTCCATGGGTTCCTTTTCAAAGATCGCCTGGATCAGGGTGGTTCCAAGCTCTGTGAGATTGTTTATTTCTTCCATAAGTTCGGCATCTTCGATTATCTGAGCATCTGTATCATGAGGAGTAACCTTGCTCATTGCAAACGCTGGACGCTGGAGGGATTGTTTCTAGTGTACGAAGAGCGATGTAGAATGGGGTCATTTTATTCATTGCATTGACGGAACAATGTACTCACTCACTGGAAGGAGTCGGAGATGGATCAGACGCGACTGGCGATCAATGATAGTAGATTACATAATCGGAGTCGAGCTTGACTAACTACCGTCATGTCGGAATACTGGGTGTCGCACAAACGATATCACTGCAAGTATTGTAACATCTATATCGCGGACGACAAGCCATCGCGACAACAGCACGAGAATGGGCTGCGACACAAAGGGAACGTGGAACGGTTCGTGAGAGGGCTGTACAAGGAGGGGGAGAAGCGAGTGAAGGAGAGGGAGGAAGAGAAGGGGATCATGGCGAGCATCGGGAAGGTGTGTGCGGTAGATTTCTGTTGCCACGGGCACTAATGTGTGATGATGATAGGCGGCAGAAGCGGCATATGCATTGGATGTCGCGTCCGGACGCGCAGGAGGGAGTTCGTCGGGGGGGCAAACGGTAGTTGCACCCAAGGGAAGGGCAAAGACGATGAAACCATCTGATCCGTACGCAAATTACAGCACTGCCGCGTCGCTGGGGTACAGTGATCCTGATGCAGAGGAGGCGCGGCAAAGGATGCACACGGGTACGCCGGGTGAGTGGACGGTGGTGACAAAGACTGAAGAGAACAAGAGGACTGAGGAGAGCGAGGAAGGGCGGGTGGAGAAACGTAAGGCAGCAGCAGAAGGGGAGGAGGAGGAGGACGTGCGTGCGTTCAAGTTGCGGAAGAAAACAGCCGCGATCGGATTGGGCGAGATTTATGACCCAGGGAAGCTGGATGAACCGAACCAGTCTGGTTTCAGAGGAGAACCGAGCGAGGCTGAACCGAGTCTATTTCGAAAAAGGAAGGGCCGGTCTGCTCAGTAATGGCTGTGCATGGTACATTAGTTTCGGATGACAGACACCTGCAACACTACGACGACGATGGACAACCCTGGGACGAATGAAGCCCATACATCATCCTTAGACAAGTCCTCTCTCACATTTACACCATCTCCGTCCCGGATTCAGTATAGACTTTACAAGAGGAGGTTCCTCGGTCTGCTCGGCTTCGTGCGTCCTTTTCGCGATTTTTTTGCATCTCTTCTCATTACAGTCAAGATCATCCTCGCATTCGTTACTGGCATGCCATGGGCTTGGTTCGGGCCAATCGCCACAGAAGGTATCCCCCTGACGTCTTCCCTGCTGCTCGAGACTTACGGTCTCTGTTTTAGCCGCCAGCGAGTTTGATATTTCTGTAGACCAAGTCAACTGGCTTGGTAACATCCTATCTTGTATATATATTCCCGTTTCACTTCTTATTCCTGTCTTTTGCCCGCGTTTCGGAATCACTCGTTTGGTACGTCCACATCAGTCATATTCACCCCCTCTCTCATGTCCCCTCCAGGCTCAAATTGGCGCCCTCATGACCCTCATCTCCGGATGGGTCCGTTATGCCGCCACCTCTACTTCTCTGTCATCCCAGTCCGTCTATGCCCTTCTCATGTTCGGTCAGGTAATATCGCATCCTTTCACACCTTTTCAATCTCATCTTCTTCCTACCAAAGACATTCTCTGCCATCGCACAGCCCATCTTTCAGGTCCTCGGTCCCATGTACTCTGAAAGATGGTTCGACCTCAAGGGCCGGACTACCGCAACCATGGCCATCGCAATCGGTCAGTCCATTTCCCATCCTCACTCTCTACCCTTCCCATTCTCTTCTCCGTACAGCCAACCCGATAGGTGGCGCGATCGGCCAGTTGCTCTCTCCCCTCGTTGGTACCGCCCGTCAATCGGTCAGTCATCCCCATCACAGCATTCATCCTTCCTGCCGCCCACGCTCATCAGCTCGTCATCCAATTAGGTTCTTATTTTAGCGATCATCTCCACAGCTGCTGCACCTGCCGTCCTCTTCATCTCTGATGCACCACCTACTCCTCCAAGTAGACCCCCGAATCTTTCCCTGCCTTCTTCAATCAAGCTTAATCATCTTTTTAGCCTATGCTGGTTCCAAACCCCCTCAAACCCTGTTATCTCTCTATCGCGCCATCCTGGGTCAGTCGGTTCCATCAGCCGCGTACATGTCTTTGCGTGAACGTATTGACTTTATCATCATCGCTATCCTTTTTGGAGTGTTGGTTGCCGCTGACAATGCTCTCAGTGTCTTGTCCGCCGAGTGGTTCGTAAGTACCGTTTCTTGCTTATCTGTCTATAATTCTACAATCGTCCGCCCCTCAGCAACCCATGGGATATTCGGACGCGATTGCTGGATTAATGGGCGCATCCTTGCTGCTTTCCGGCATCGTCGCGGCAATCATCGCTGCACCGTTATTCGACAGAATCTTCACGCATAGGCTTGGTGTCACTCTAAAAGTTCTTGTCCCAATCGTATCGGCCGGTTGGTTTTCCTTAATCTGGGCCAGTGAGATTTTTCTTTCTTCCTACCTCGACACTGCTCTAACCTTCATCAGTCCGGCCAAACAACACTGCTGCTTTGTTTGCCATTTTCGTAGTCATCGGAATAGGTTCCATGACGATGCTGCCTATTGCTCTGGAACTTGGAGTCGAGCTGACAAGGAATGCAGATGCGAGTTCGGCCCTTTTATGGTGCAGGTGAGCATGTATCCTCAGTGTGCTTCAGCTGTATTCACGCTTAACAGCGGGAACTTGTTTGGTATTATTTTCATCCTTGGTGTGTTTGCTTTAGTTTCTATCCGAGTCACCAGTCCTCTAACTTCGATCCAGTCGAAGGCGGGCTCCGTGCTCCCATCACCGCAAACCCACCATTCAACATGAAAAATGCTCTTATCTTCCAGGGGGTAACCGTCATGGTCTTTGGGTTGATCGTGTTCTTTGTGCGCGCGCGGGAGGCTCGCCGAGAGCTGGACGAGACTATGGCAGCAGAAGGTCTTATTCCCGTGGTCTCCAACTCTAATACCACTGAGAAGCCTGAGGAATCAATGGAAATGCACGAAATCGTGAAAAGCTCATCATGACGGCAATCCGGGCAGGGAGTTAGATGTAAGAGATAGATGGGGACTTTGACATGCGTCATGTCTGCATAAATAAGATTGCTGCCTTTTCGCACGTCTTGTTTCTCTTCCGTGATTGTCCGCAGTTTATTGACTTGCCACATATACTGATCGACCTATACCCATACTTATGCACATACTCAATGTTGCATACTCCTGTACTGGTTATGTCTGCCCTGACTGTCCAAGGAATCTTGTGTTTGGAACATGGCCCATACTGTCATTGTTCGATTGCCCTCTTAAACCCCTGAAAATACTTTTCCCTGAAATCCTTGTGGGCCGGGGCGCGCGAACTCGTCATGTCTCTGACGCCATCAGGATCGAAAGTAGGCGGTGGATAACTATCTGTTGTCGCCTTGCGGATTGTGATAAGCTGCGAGGATCTAATGAGTCCGTGTTACTGTCCAATGCGATTCACGATGTCCCACCCGTCTGCCCCAAGTGCCAAACCCTTGCGTAGAATTCGCTACGAGTTCCATTCCCTCGCAGAGCGCGGCTCGTACGTCCACCTCTTCGTACGTCTCTGTCACCGTAGGGAGGAAAAACACGAGCAATCCGCGTGGTTTGAGTTGGTAGCGAGCAAAGAGAATGAGATCGGCGATCAGGGCCGAGAGCTCGTATGGCTTCGTGGGCGGGATATACGGTTCATTCGGACTCCTGAAACAGACCCATATACGCATCGATGGTGGCGCCCGCGTGCAAAAATCAGGATGGACCTACGGTCGAGGGGTCTGAGGAGGTGGTCTATCATCCCGGAGCTTTTTGCGTCCGAGACGTTTGGCGCCGGCCCGTACGCCGTCTGTTTTCCATGCGTCAGACTGGGCTCGATCCACGGACAGAGTGTACGATCAAGTCATGGAGACATACATGGTGGGTCGGTGATGATGGCATCAAAAAGCCCACCACTTCTCCAAGGGTGGTGCGTGACATCAAACGTGCAGAGGTCTATGATCCGCTGGGCGACACCATATTGAGCGGCTGCGCGGATGATACCTGGGGTACCGGCTTTGAAAGGACGTTAGTTTAGGACGTACCACCCGCGTGAGCGAGGGGGGACGCGACCTTTTCCGCGCATCTGTCGACCATCGATGTCAGACCCGTACACGTGTGCTCCAAAGTATGCTGTCGTCTGGTCATAATGCCGGGTCATTCGTGTGCGTGCGTGTGTGGTTGTGGACCAAGATACGCACGTAGGCCATGCTGCCAGTTCCGATGAAGGGGTCGTACATGAGCTTGCCTGGTGCAGCCTACCACAGATCGAGCGGCGGATCTACGATCACGGACAGGAGCTCACTTGTGTCTGGTTGGCCATCAGCAATGAGATCTCCGCCTCCATGCTCGTGTTCCCAAAATATGCTCGTTTTTTCACGTCAAACGTCCTAATGAGTGATCGCGCCGTGCCCTCGGCGACCTACCGGTTGACATGATATGGTGCCAGAGGAATGAGGGAACGATCGAACATAAACGCACCAACCTGCCGAAATAAGCCTGCGTGAATTCACCATCTACGTTCCGGCACCCGTCTGGTTGGCGATCATCCTCGTCTGAGTGCACGATGGAGAGAACATCAGCCTTTGTTTCGAACAGTCACTTGCGACACTCACATTCTTCAAACACCCCGAACGTGATCTCTGGGTTCTTCATCTTGATCCTGCCTAAAAACCCCATATAGGCAAACTGTTCGATCACGTCGCGTTGTCGACGTTGGGAGAGTCCATGGTGGTATCCAGTTACGGTGAATTTAAAGGAGGTGTTTGGGATGTAGCGTTCCCAGAGAGATCGGGCACGTTTGTTCGCTTCGTGTAGCTCGTCGTAGGTCGACCCCCGTGCATAGAATTCATAGATCGACCTGGAGAAGGGGTGAGCGACGCGTCGCAGCAATCTGAGTCAAAGTATCCCGGGGTGTACTTGATCAGAATACATCTGTTTGCGAGAAGCCTCACATGCTCCTCCTCCTCCAACTTCAGAATCATGAATGGCCGCCTGATGGCGCTGGCGAGGTCATCGTCAGTAGCATAATGATCAAGTCCGACCTGGAAACCATAGAGCTCTGCCATGGACCGGAGCTCTGGGACACGAAATTCCTCATGTGCTTGAGCGAAGACGAAGAGATAGTCGCAAGGTGCCATCTCGACTCCGTTTCGAAATAGCTCCCAGATTTGATGTCTACCACAACCCCACGCCTGGGACACGTCGTGCAAGCCGTCCTAAGCTCTATTGATGAAGACAACCGTAAGCCCGCAGACCCTGCAATTCCGTTATCGGACAAGAGCGCTGATATTCCGCACAGTCTCAGAGGAGGGGATCGATCAACTTCGGGCGTTGTTCCCGGACACCACAATCCTGGCTGCGCTTGATCTCGTTGACCGCGAGAGCGGTGTGTGGTATCCTTTATGGCGCGTTCACCCAAGTTCGAGTTGTTCTGCAGTGCTCAAGTACCAGACGTCATGGGGAAGATGCCACTATGAAGTACTCGGGACCACCGCGACATACAGCGTCTTTCCCCGCCTGGGTTGGTCGCCGAACATGTCTTGCTACTGTACCTGTCCTGCATTCGCATTTGCAGTTCTCATGAGCGAGTCTCATCTCATGGTAAGCCCGCATATCGTGTTGCTTCGTGCTCCTCATCATGGTTGATGCTGCCAGTGTAAGCATGTGCTCGCTGTCCGTCTCGCAGAGCGACTCTCGAAATGCATCGAGCGTCCTGTCAACGACGACGTCGTCGTTGCGAGGATTCAATAGCAAAAAATCTCTACAAGCAAAGTATGAATATAAGTATCGAACTAAGTATGCGCCGGACCTGAGTACTCTATCATTATTAACAATAGGGTATAACATATTTAATCTTGGATTGTCTCCAGAACGCGCTGCGTTGGGTATGCTGTCGCGAATAATCAGGGCTAACTTTCTATCTCCTCACGGGGTGGGTATCTTCTATCTCATCTTCTCTCCTGGTCCTCCCTCGAAGAAGTGAGGCGTACTGTTCCAGTTCCTCGACCAGGGTCACGATCTCGCCTTTGGTCGGGACCGCGCTGGCAGCCATATCATCGCTTTCTGATTTGTCGTCGCCGGAGCCTTCATCATCGGTCAAATCTTCCATGTTTACATCCGAATCCGTGGACTGCGTACGGCCTCCGGATGGGGCTCCGATGCTCTGTTCAGACATCTGGACTGAGTTGTCGGCAAGGTCAGCCTTGAAATGAACCCAAGACGCGAGCTTCGTAATTTCCTCGGGCTCCCAGAATCCCCACCATTGCTCTTCTTCGTCATCGTCGTCG